>MJUU01045051.1:22274-33533 GCA_002080025.1 Modiolus philippinarum
TAATATCACCTTTGACTTTCATTCAGAACATCAGAGTCCAATAATATCGCCTTTGACTTTCATTCAGAACATCAGAGTTCAGTAATATCACCTATGACTTTCATTCAGAACATCAGAGTTCAGTAATATCATCTTTGACTTCCATTCAGAACATCAGAGTTCAGTAATATCACCTTAGACTTTCATTCAGAACATCAGAGTCCAATAATATCGCCTTTGACTTTCATTCAGAACATCAGAGTTCAGTAATATTGCCTTTGACTTCCATTCAGAACATCAGATTTCAGTAATATCGCCTTTGACTTCCATTCAGAACATTAGAGTTCAGTAATATCACCTTTGACTTTCATTCAGAACATCAAAGTTATGTAATATCGCCTTTGACTTCCATTCAGAACATCAGAGTTCAGTAATATCACCTTTGACTTTCATTCAGAACATCAGAGTCCAATGATATTGCCTTTGACTTTCATTAAGAACAACAGAGTTCAGTAACATCTCCTTTGACTTTCATTCAGAACATCAGAGTCCTGTAATATGGCCTTTGACTTTCATTCAGATTATCAGAGTTCAGTAATATCTCCTTTGACTTTCATTCAGAACATCAGTTCTGTAATATCCCCTTTGACTTTCATTCAGAACATCAGAGTTCAGTAATATTGCCTTTGACTTTCATTCAGAACATCAAAATTCAGCAATATGGCCTTTGACTTTTATTTAGAACATCAGAGTTCTGTAATATCTCCTTTGACTTTCATTCAGAACATCAGAGTTCTGTAATATGGCCTTTGACTTTCATTCAGAACATCAGAGTTCAGTAATGTTGCCTTTGACTTTCATTCAGAACATCAAAATTCAGCAATATGGCCTTTGACTTTTATTTAGAACCTCAGAGTTCTGTAATATCTCCTTTGACTTTCATTCAGATCATCAGAGTTCAGTAATAAAAAAACAGAACATTATAGATTAATAGAAATCTTCCTGAACTTGCAATCAGAATATATAAGAGTTAAAAAATAACCTGCAACTTGCAGTCACAACAACAGAGTCCAATAATATTGTCTTTGACTTCCAATCAGAAAATTAGAGTTAAGTAATATCGCCTTTGACTTCCAATCAGAACATCAGAGTTCAGTAATATGGCCTTGGACTTCCATTCAGAACATCAGAGTTCAGTAATGTCACCTTTAACTTCCATTCAGAACATCAGAGTTCAGTAATATCACCTTTGACTTTCACTCAGAACATCAGAGTTCAGTAATATCGCCTTTGACTTCCATTTAGAACATCAGAGTTCAGTAATATCACCTTTGACTTTTATTCAGAACATCAGAGTCCAATAATATCGCCTTTGACTTCCATTCAGAATATTAGAGTTCAGTAATATCACCTCAAGTTGACTTCCATTCAGAACATCAGAGTTCAGTAATATCGCCTTTGACTTCCATTCAGAACATCAGAGTTCAGTAATATTGCCTTTGACTTCCATTCAGAACATCGGATTTCAGTAATATCGCCTTTGACTTCCATTCAGAACATNGCCTTTTCAAGTAAAAAAAATCCATAATGAATTTCGGAAACAAATTTAATTAAAAAGTTTTTAGTGGATGGTAGATGATTTTGACAGTAAAAATGAAAAATAGATTCAAAATATTCAACAGAAACTATGCATCTTTTGCGCATGTGTTAAGAGTGTTATATTGGTATTATAACATGACTCTATTTACAAAGCTAATACAGGAAGCCATATTAGAATATGAAATAATTATTTATAGGATTGTATTTTTGTGAAACGCATTTCCGGTTCACACGAAATACATGCCCCACACGATATGCACGCTCTGCACGATATGAACTGTTCCGAGCTTGCGTACACGAACAGAACGAAATGAATCGTTTGTTTCGTGTAAAACGTGTATGAATGGTACACGCAACACACGATTTGATTTATTTGAAACGGAACGAACGGAAAACGCGAGCGGAACGAACGAAACACGGAATGTACACGCAAAAAATGTAACGTTGAACGTTCAACCAACTGTATCACAACAAGTCTCTTAGTGTACTGTATCACCTTTGACTTTCATTCAGAACATCAGAGTCCAATAATATGGCCTTTGACTTCCATTCAGAACATCAGAGTTCAGTAATATCGCCTTTGACTTCCACTCAGAACATCACAGTTCAGTAATATCACCTTTGACTTTCATTCAGAACATCAAGAGTCCAATAATATCACCTTTGACTTCCATTCAGAACATCAGAGTTCTGTAATATCACCTTTGACTTCCATTCAGAACATTAGAGTTCAGTAATATCACCTTTGACTTCCATTCAGAACATCAGAGTTCTGTAATATCACCTTTGACTTCCATTCAGAACATCAGAGTTCAGTAATATCACCTTTGACTTTCATTAAGAACATCAGAGTTCAGTAATATCACCTTTGACTTTCATTCAGAACATCAGAGTTCAGTAATATCTCCTTTGACTTTCATTCAGAACATTAGAGTTCTGTAATATCACCTTTGACTTTCATTCAGAACATCAGAGTCCAATAGTATCACCTTCGACTTCCATTCAGAACATTAGAGTTCAGTAATATCGCCTTTGACTTTCATTAAGAACATCAGAGTTCTGTAATATCACCTTTGACTTCCATTCAGAACATCAGATTTCAGTAATATCTCCTTTGACTTTCATTCAGAACATTAGAGTTCTGTAATATCCCCTTTGACTTTCATTCAGAGCATCAGAGTTCAGTAATATCGCCTTTGACTTCCATTCAGAACATTAGAGTTCAGTAATATCACCTTTGACTTTCATTCAGAACATCAGAGTTCAGTAATATCGCCTTTGACTTCCATTCAGAACATTAGAGTTCAGTAATATCACCTTTGACTTCCATTCAGAACATCAGAGTTCAGTAATTTCACCTTTGACTTTCATTCAGAACATCAGAGTTCTGTAATATCACCTTGGACTTCCATTCAGAACATCAGAGTTCAGTAATATCGCCTTTGACTTTCATTAAGAACATCAGAGTTCAGTAATATCACCTTTGACTTTCATTAGGAACATCAGAGTTCTGTAATATCACCTTTGACTTTCATTCAGAACATCAGAGTTCAGAAATATCACCTTTGACTTTCATTCAGAACATCAGAGTCCAATGATATTGCCTTTGACTTTCATTAAGAACATCAGAGTTCAGTAATATCACCTTTGACTTTCATTCAGAACATCAGAGTCCAATGATATTGCCTTGGACTTCCATCCAGAACATTAGAGTTCAGTAATATCACCTTTGACTTCCATTCAGAACATCAGAGTTCAGTAATATCGCCTTTGACTTCCATTCAGAACATCAGAGTTCAGTAATATCGCCTTTGACTTCCATTCAGAACATCCGATTTCAGTAATATCGCCTTTGACTTCCATTCAGAACATTAGAGTTCAGTAATATCACCTTTGACTTTCATTCAGAACATCAAAGTTCTGTAATATCACCTTTGACTTCCATTCAGAACATCAGAGTTCAGTAATATCACCTTTGACTTTCATTTAGAACATCAGAGTCCAATGATATTGCCTTTGACTTTCATTAAGAACATCAGAGTTAAGTAACATCTCCTTTGACTTTCATTCAGAACATCAGAGTCCTGTAATATGGCCTTTGACTTTCATTCAGATTATCAGAGTTCAGTAATATCTCCTTTGACTTTCATTCAGAACATCAGTTCTGTAATATCCCCTTTGACTTTCATTCAGAACATCAGAGTTCAGTAATATTGCCTTTGACTTTCATTCAGAACATCAAAATTCAGCAATAAGGCCTTTGACTTTTATTTAGAACATCAGAGTTCTGTAATATCTCCTTTGACTTTCAGTCAGAACATCAGAGTTCTGTAATATGGCCTTTGACTTCCACAAGAGTTCTGTAATATCCCCTTTGACTTTCATTCAGAACATCAAAGTTGAGTACTATTGCCTTTGACTTTCATTCAGAACATCAGAGTTCAGTAATATGGCTTTTGACTTTCATTCAGAACATCAAGTTTATAAGCCATTTGATGCTAGATTTTTAATCTTTATGTAAATTTCATTGAATAGGAAAGGATGGTTCAGGTCGGCCAGAGATTGCCTCAAATGGATGCCAAACTAATATCGGATCATTAAGTGTTCATTTCAGTGGTGGAACAGCATGGATATACAACCTGTTTAAGGGTCTAGTGGAGAATGCCCTTAAAAAGCAACTGAATGGTCAAGTAAGATAATAATTGTAAATCCAAATTATTTTTGACAACTGCTATCTTGAGAATTTTATTATTTTTGTTCATCTCCTTAAGTTATAAGGAGCTTTTGTTGTAAATTGTCCATTTTCCTTAATATGTAAACTTTCCAATCATAGATTTTCTTCACTGAAGCAATAAGGTCAACTTCACCAAAGTCCCTTTTAAAAATCTGCTTGTGATTGAAAATAAAACTCTGTTCGGCTACTATTCATGCTAAACTTAATTTGTTGCAGATATTTCAATTAACTTTTAACCATTAACTTGACAATGGCAGCAAGAAAAATAGGAAAAAAAAATAAAATTAATTCCCCTCCAAATGTGACATGTATATTACCTCAGTTAAAGAAAAATAAATATGCAGATGAGTTATAACTCTTCTTTAATGCAAGTTTGAAATAAAACATTACCACTAAAGCTTCAGTTCATTTAACCAAATTATAAGAGAAAAAAACTGGTACACAGTGCAAAGTATGTGTAAATGTTTTATTTGGTCGTGTAACTCCAACAAAATCTTATAATACAACAAAAAATTCTATCCCCAAATATAAGAAAACGTCCAATTTTGCCTTTGTTATGGCAGAGATCAAAGTGAATTGACTTGCACTTTTTATCAAAGTACTTAATTTCTAGGGAAATGCATTTAAAGAACTCTGAACAATGTTAACCAAGTTAGTCTTTATAGTTCTTGGATTGTCCCCTGTGAAGACTATGATTGTTTTGTTCATTGCTCATCCAAGATGGCAGCCAACAGGTAACATTGTTTAACATTGATCTACTCTGAAACCACTGGAACAATTTACCAAATTACCTCACACAAGACAACTGCTTGCAGACAACATACTTTAAAATAGGACCCAATGAAACGATTCAAAAGTTTTTTGTAGAAATGAGTTATTTAGATCTGTATTGTATTTTCTAAGCTTAATATTATCAGTGATTGATTTTTACTTTTTTTTTCAGCTTTGTAAGATAATAAACAAAGCTATTAACAATGATGGAAGCAGAGCCTTGGCCAAACTGAAAGGTAGGGAACAGAATTAAGGACTAAACATACTAGTGTTAGTTTTAGAATCTGGGAAAAAGTATTTGACTTACTTAAAAAGAAGTCATTAACCAAGATTAATGTATACTCTATAATAAAGAAACAAATTCACAATATACATATATGCAGATTATACATGTAAAGGCATAAAAACTGTATCAATTAAGCAATAAGGTTTTGTTTACAGCAGTAAAGTAAAGCTATAAGTGAGTTTGTGGTTTGTTTATGAGGACTGTGGCAGATGAAGCAACTTCACATTGTCTGATTTCTTGCCATTTGGGAACACACTTTATGGTGACAACTCCTTCTAGACAACTATGTAGAATTCACTGAAACTTTCACAAATGTCCAGGACATCCAGGACATATTGCCATTGTGACTTAGTAGCTATTCAAAAATTTGATTGTTTTTTTTTTTTTTACAATCAGATGGGGGAACGGGGGTAGATATTATAAGTTTTTTCTGGTATTTATATGTGTTTCAGTAGCAGTAGATACAACTAAAATGTTTTATTTATATTTTGTTCAGTGACAGTAGACATTGCAAAAGTCTTTTCCTTGGATTATAGATTTATAAGTGACCCAGCTTTTAACACTGGACACTTCCTGGAAACTTACCATAAGGTATTTATTACTTGTAGCAGTAATACATGTATGTTCCTTTTACTTTTAAGTGTTTGCTTTTTATGTAACTATATTCCTATAAAGGTAATTTGCTATAGAGGTTTTAACTTCACCTTGCTTAAAGACATCTCAGTGTGATTAATTGACTTTCGATGTCAAGTTTTAAGGTTAAAGGTCCCATTTTCAGTTCAATGTTAAACCTATGGGAACTTTGTGTTAAACCCCAACTTAGAGAGCTTCTTGGTTCTTTACTTAACTTCTTTTGCAGATAACTGTTCCATTCATGCATACAAAGCTACCATTCGTTGCAAGGAGAATCAACAACTGAATGAGAAATTTACTTTTAACAATATAGAAAATAGCAAATCATTGAAAAAGACCTTACTTATGTCCCAGAAAACATGATTTGCAAAATCATAAAATTTGTCAATATTAGCATAAAATAATGGAAGCCTTGCATGGGTAATTATCTCAATAATTTACAGATAAATTTTTGGTTTAAACAAATGAGCCGCTAAGGCTGGACAGTTTAAACAAAATTCCCATAGGTTTAACATTGAACTGAAAAGGGCACTGTTAACCTTCATTCTCCTGTTTTTGATGGGAGGTAAAACATTATTTTATGGTTTACCATGGTAAGTCTACATGTTGTGCTCTAACTGGAAAAAATTTTGATAATTTTTCTTGAAACTGTGCAGAATTGTTGGGTTTAATTGAGAAAAGCTAGCTTTTGTTTTATATATTTTACGAAAGGATATGGGGTAAATGAACATGAGACCATAACACATATGTTATATGTATATTTTTTTATAGGCAGATCTTTCCTATGAAGAGTTACAAGACATTGAATACTTAAAATACATTAATTTGGACTTTGTTGTGGAAAACATTTATATTTTTCAATTTCCCTAGATAACAACACCTAAACTATATATATTCTCATAACTCAAAATTAAATAAATTGCTTTATACATGACCAGAAGTCCACTGTGGTAGAATTCTGTCCCAACGTTATACCATTTAAAGAATGATAAATTGTCTTGAAAATGGTCAACTAAATGATTCTGATTCCTACCCAATTTATATTTCTAAAACCTAATTGAAGATAAATTGAATTCTATGATAGTATTGGAAGGAAAAATCAATTTTTTAGGAGCCCAATTAAGAATGATTAAGTACCTTGTACACCATGGAGATTTTCTTCCCTTAACCAATTGTACTCATGATTTTCATGATGAGGTTTGCATTAGATAGCCCTATGGATGATCCCTCATAACTACATTTTTATATTTTTGAAATACATCTCTTATCATCAAGTTTGGTTAAATGGAGTTTACAATTCTGAAAAGCATTTTAAATAATCTGTTCTCAGGTCTATCAAACATCTACTTCTTGTAAATTACTGGCTTTAAATCCCTGTTTAGCTCACCCGACCAAAAGGGTCATTGTGAGCTATTACCATTACTTGGCGTCTTTTGTCTATCCATCTGTTTGTCAGTCCGTGAATCCGTTTGTTCATCTGTCCACCATTGGGTACTAACTTTGTGGTGACAACTCCTCCTTGACCACTTGATGAAATTCACTGAAACTTTCACAGCATATTCAAAACATATTGCCATTGTGCACCAGCTATTTGAAAATTTGATTTTATTTTCTTTCTGTCAGGAATCAAACATGGAGCAGGGGGTATGACGATGTTATAGTTGTTTAGTATGAGATTTCAAATTCTTTGGTAGAGTTGTATTATACATGTACATGTATTACAAATTTTAAACTAATTTTTATTAGTTAAATTTATTTCCTTAAATGTCTTCATTGAAAATACATGTACATTTATTGAGAAAAAAATTCATAGATATAATATTATTTACAGGGGGAGGTGTACTGGAGTAGCCATGCACAGGAAGCACCATTTTATCCATCTTTAATGCCTGAAATTAAAGGAAGTAACAAAATGTTCTATGTTTGGATGTCAACCTATCCTTTCAACACAATGGCATATGAAGCACAGAAACATGGGATGTTGGCTTACAACTTAACATCAAAAGATGTATGTATATATATATCTTTGGGGGGGGGGTGCAATTAAATATTAATTTATGCATTTTTCTTCATATTGTTCAAAAATACTTTCATATGCAAAAATGCCACCAGATATGGTTTTTATGGGTTTAAGCATGAAATAAAAGTATGCAAATTTATAATTTTTTTTACCTATTTTTTAGGCTTGAATGATTCTTGAAATTTAGATTTGCATGTGGGTTTATTTCTCAAAATGTGCATTGAGTCACACTATGTAATGTTTTATAAAATTAGTGATTGTGATGTGTTTTACAAAAAATCAAGGATAATTAAGTTTGTCTGACCTATGTTATGTGGTTGAGCAACTTTGGATAAATTCTGTATTTCTGGCTTTTTCTGAGCAGCCTGATATTATATCAGAGGGATGTTTCAAGAAATCATTATCTGGAGAAGTACAGACTGAATTGTGGACGATTAAGTATTATTTTTGTGAGTCAACTCTGCCACACAGACATTTTTGCTAGTCATTACAAATTTATAACACACAGTCACAACTTCACTGGAACATAGTATTAGTAGTAGAACCTGTCGATTCCAACACACTATGGGACCAAAACAACAGGTTACTCAGGATGTCGGAATACTCAGGATTAAAATAATTGAAAAACTGTCCTTTGGACCAAAAATTATGTCCTGTTTGAAAGAATGTTGGAAAACTCAGGTCTCAGATTACACAGATTTTACTCAGTATGTTTGAAAAACTAACATGAATTGTATTACACATAAAATGCTTGTTTTGAATTATCCAAAATAGGTATGAAAAAGAAAGGAAATGGGGTAAATGTCAAGGAGACAACATCCCATATCCAGGTTAAAATGACCCAAAACAAAGCATCTAGGGTCACCGTATGGTTTTCAACACAGTGAGGAACCTCACACCATATAGCAAGCCCTAAATGGCCCCAAAAAGGTAAAAAAGTGAATAAATCAATGGAAACAAACCACAGCCAATAACCCAAATATCAAGAAACTAAAATTTTATAAGAAAACAAGGACAAGCCAATGACCAACATATTCCTGACCTAGGACAGGCAAAAAATTGCATTGGGGTTAAACTCGTTTTCTTGAATCCAAACCATCCCCTATGTGTGGTGAATGGCTAAAAAATAAATACACAATAAGACTCACAGTAAAAATCAAACTAGAAAAAAGTCCAACTTATCAAGACGAGTACCCTTACAATGAAGTACATAAAACATGAAGACAATACACACAGGTACTGTCCCCACAAATGCTCGCAGTTACTGACAGCTAGCTAAGGACGTAATTTCTGTTGACTATGATAGCAAGCCTTCTTACATATGAAACTTAAATTGAAATACTTCTGAATAGATTTGGTATAACATCATCAATTATGAAAGAAGAACATGTGCCAAATACTTCCAATATGAAAAATTGTTTAAATTTAGTCATGGTGTAAAGCATTTAGGAGATGATCAATATTTTTGCCAACAAAAACCAGAAGTATAGATTTAACAACAATGATATATTTATATCCTTTATGAATAAGTTTGTTCAACGGATTATAAGGTGTTCTCTTGATAAATTACATGTACAATAGCATGAAAACTACATGCAAATACATACAATAGACCATCTGGAAATTATATTATAATGTTATTGACTCTGTTCTGGAGTGTGCATTAAACACTCATTATTTATCAGACTAAAATGCAATGTTTACCTCATTCCTTATGTTTAATTTGAAGCTTCCTGCCAAAGTCAGAGGTGTCCTAAATACAACATGTAGTGGTGAACCTTGTATTGGGTCAATCATTCCACAGGTAAGTTTTATACCAAGTCAGAGGTGTCCTTAATACAACATGTAGTGGTGAATCTGGTATTTGGTCAATCATTCCACAGGTAAGTTTTATACCAAAGTCAGAGGTGTCCTGAATACAACATGTAGTGGTGAACCTTGTATTGGACCAATCATTCCACAGGTAAGTTTTATACCAAAGTCAGAGGTGTCCTGAATACAACATGTAGTGATGAACCTTGTATTAGATCAATCATTCCACAGATAAGTTATATACCAACGTCAGGGGTGTCCTGAATACAACATGTAGTGGTGAACCTTGTATTGGATCAATCATTCCACAGGTAAGTTTTATACCAACGTTAGAGGTGTCCTGAATACAACATGTAGTGGTGAACCTTCTATTGGATCAATCATTCCACAGGTAAGTTTTATACTAAAGTTAGAAGTGTCCTGAATACAACATGTAGTGGTGAACCTTGTATTGGGTCAATCATTCCACTGGTAAGTTTTATACCAAAGTTAAAGATGTCCTGAATACAACATGTAGTGGTGAACCTTGTATTGGATCAATTATTTCACAGGTAAGTTTTATACCAAAGTTAGAGGTGTCCTGAATACAAAATGTAGTGGTGAACCTTGTATTGGATCAGTCATTCCACAGGTAAGTTTTATACCAAAGTCAGAGGTGTCCTGAATACATCATGTAGTGTTGAACCTGAAATTGGGTCAATCATTCCACAGGTAAGTTTTATACCAAAGTTAAAGGTGTCCTGAATACAACATGTAGTGGTGAACCTTGTATTGGATCAATCATTCCACAGGTAAGTTTTATACCAAAGTTAGAG
Organism: Modiolus philippinarum; assembly: GCA_002080025.1. Lineage (NCBI taxonomy): Eukaryota > Metazoa > Mollusca > Bivalvia > Mytilida > Modiolidae > Modiolus > Modiolus philippinarum. The sequence goes on from MJUU01045051.1 coordinate 32,924, forward strand.
GTGTCCTGAATACATCATGTAGTGTTGAACCTGGTATTGGGTCAATCATTCCACAGGTAAGTTTTATACCAAAGTTTAAGGTGTCCTGAATACAACATGTAGTGGTGAACCTTGTATTGGATCAATCATTCCACAGGTAAGTTTTATACCAAAGTTAGAGGTGTCCTGAATACNGGTCAATCATTCCACAGGTAAATTTTATACCAAAGTCAGAGGTGTCCTGAATATGACATGTAGTGGTGAACCTTGTATCGGATCAATCATTCCACAGGTAAGTTTTATACCAAAGTCAGAAGTGCCCTGAATACAACATGTAGTGGCGAACCTTGTATTGGATCAATCATTCCACAGAAAAGTTTTATACCAAAGTTAGAGGTGTTGTGAATACGACATGTAGTGGTGAACCTTGTATTGGATCAATCATTCCACAGGTAAGTTTTATACTAAAGTCAGAGGTGTCCTGAATGCAACATGTAGTGGTGAACCTTGTATATGATCAATCTTTCCACAGGTAAGTTTTATACCAAAGTTAGAGGTGTCCTGAATACAACATGTAGTGGTGAACCTTGTATTGGATCAATCATTCCACAGGTAAGTTTTATACCAAAGT
>MJUU01045051.1:34298-46453 GCA_002080025.1 Modiolus philippinarum
TTTATACCAAAGTTAGAGGTGTCCTGAATACGACATGTAGTGGTGAACCTTGTATTGGGTCAATCATTCCACAGGTAAATTTTATACCAAAGTCAGAGGTGTCCTGAATATGACATGTAGTGGTGAACCTTGTATCGGATCAATCATTCCACAGGTAAGTTTTATACCAAAGTCAGAAGTGCCCTGAATACAACATGTAGTGGCGAACCTTGTATTGGGTCAATCATTCCACAGATATGTTTTATACCAAAGTCAGAGGTGTCCTGAATACAACATGTAGTGGTGAACTTTGTATTGGATCAATCATTCTACAGGTAAGTTTTATATCAAAGTCAGAGGTGTCCTGAATGCAACATGTAGTGGTGAACCTTGTATTAGATCAATCTTTCCACAGGTAAGAACCAATTTCATACTTAGTGGAACTTATTACTCTGCATGTCCACTGCAACATGTAATTCATGTACATTTCAGAGATCAAAACATTAATGCCCTTACTTTTGATGTATTCAGATTTTTTGGTCAAAATGTATTGTTTAGGCTATTGAAAAAAATTGTTTCTGAAGCCCTGCCCGCGTCTGCACAAAGATGGCCGCGTCAAAACTTTTTTTTTCAATTTACACCATTTTTTTGTAATTATAACTTTTATGTTCAAAATTTTACCGAAACCTTAAGTTCTTGTTCTAATATCATATTGATTAAACTCAGATGTATCAAAAATATGTCATAAAAGTGAAATCTAAATTAGATTTCGATGACATCCAAGAAGCAATAGAATAAAAAATAGAAACGGCCCGCCCGCATCTAATTTAAAATAAAAAGGCTTGAGAAGCTAACAATTTATTTTGAATGGCCTTACAGTAAAAGTGAAAGTGAAGTGAAATAGAAGTTGGAGTGTGCCATTCAATGTGATTGGTTCCTTGTGGTCACTGCTTATATCGATCATACTGATTAATCATGGAAGCCTTTGCTTATAGCAAAGTAAATATATTGGTATGCATATGTACCCTTAAAAATACTCTTAATACTATAATGACTTTCTGGAAAATTAATAGTTTGATAATCTCATGGGAGAAACCCTTAAAATATGGATAGTTGGCAGGTATGCAAATTGTCACTTGGCCTTATTGGCTAGCTTGGGTTTGTATCTTGCAGAAGATCCAATGTGTATCATGTTGGACCCACAACATGTATTTTGCAGCAGCATCAAATGTGTCCTACAAACACAAATATACTTGTAATTACCAGGAAACTACACTCAAATTCATTCCTTTTGCAGAGGCATGTCAGCCTCCAGTTCTAATTAAGAAATAATTTGTGGCAGATATATGGTTATTGTAATTTTACCATGGGCTGGTCATTTATGTTCAAATTTAACCCATATACCAGCTGCCATGAATTATTTTGAGTCTTTTGACGTCAAAATTTTCTGGGAAAATTCACCAATTGGAAACTCTTCTATGATGTTAAAATACATTCCGTTTGGGCATTTGCCAAGTATATGGTTATCAAGTATTATACTGGTTGACAATTAACAAGAGCCATGTTAGAATTTTGATAAAAAGTTTTGATTGTGAAATTAAACATGACTTTTGTTGTATTTATTACAGATTGGTAAGAAGTATCCCAACAGACAAGTACAGATGTTTATGTCAAGCAGTATCACCCCAAAGATGTCCACATCAAAGGGAAAAATCCAGGTTTTATGTGGAGGAGAAATTTTAATGTCCACGACCAAAGATGATACATTCCTACTGGCATTAAATGCTGTATGTGGTTTTATATTTCAGCTTCTTATGCTATAAGTATAGCAACAGTTACTTCCCCTTTCCAAAATATATTTACCAAAGAGGATTTACAGTTGTACATGTACTTCTATGGCTCGAATAGACCATATCCGAGTTCTGGTATTCAGATTCACCAGTTGATGTTTGTCCGCCCTACGTCACAAATGTGTCCACCCCATATGACCAACTTTATGACGTTTTAGGCTCTATGACGTGACGTTTTCTATACTGTGACGTATTGAAAAGTAGTCTGGTAAATCCTAATACCAAAGGTCGGATATGGTCTATTGCAATAACTTTAAGACCATGGATGTCTCAAACCTTTTTTTCGGGACCCTTTGTTTGAATTTAAATACAATTCAACCATGATAGCTCAAACACCTCTACAGCGTGAGTTGTTTCGTTAGTCCTCTGGGTGTTCAAGCCACGGAGGTTGACAATTTTTGTTTTGTTGAATACAAAAACAATACTGTTTATTTGATGCTAGTGTGAGCCACAAATTTCAGAAGCATTAGATATCCAGTTATAAGTTTTATCCATTCAAACAGGGTTTGTTAATTTTGGAATTGTTTATATTTTCTTGATCAGATGTCACTTAAAAATACACAAATAGCCAATGTACAAAATTTTATCAGCTGCAAATGATCTTTTCAAATATTTTAAAGAATATAATTAACAGCAAAATGAAAATGTAGGAAATCTCTAAAGAGAACCATTTCCAGCCAAAAAATTTGATGTCTTATATTTCAAAAATTTTTTACATGGATTTTCAAATTTTTTATACTTCTGTCTGATGACAGACATATTTTGGTATACCGATGTCTGATTGTCCATCGGTTTCATATGTCACACTCTAACTTACCATCTATATACTTTTTTCTTGAAAATCCCATTTTCTTGCAGGAGTTATGGGACTTTTTTCGTCAATTCTAAGTCAATTATTTACATGCATACTCTAACTTGACAACCCTTTGGCAAATTTTCTTAAAATTTTGTAAAGGTATTTGGTATGATTGCCTCATGATCTGTATACTTTTTCATTTCAATTTTTCTTACAAAAGTCATCAGACTTGTATTTGTTAATTTTAAGGCAATAATTTACATGTTGCGCTTTAACTTGACAACCCTTTGGCCAATTCGCATTAAACTTTGTAGAGGTATTGGATATGATGGCTTCATAGTCTGTATACTTTTCTTGAAATTTCCATTTTCTTAGCAAGAGTTATGATACTGAATTTGTCAATTTAAGGCATTTTTATACGCCCGTCGATAGACGGACGTATTATGGTATACCCTCCGTCCGTCTGTTAACTTTATGGTTACCTGAGATTTTTTCTGTAACTGCTCGACATATTGATTTCGTATTTGGTATATGAGTATATCTAGGTGAGATACAGATCAAGTTCGAATTTTGTTCCAGTCGGTTGATTTTGTACAGAGTTATGGCCCTTGGACTTAGTGAAATTTTGAAAAATATAGGTTTCCAGAGTTTTTTCTGTAACCGCTTGACATATTGATTTCATATTTGTTATATGAGTATATGTAGGTGAGATACAGATCGAAGTAGAGTTTGGTTCCAGTAGGTTGATTTTGTACAGAGTTATGGCCCTTGGGCTTAGTGAAATTTTGAAAAATTTAGGTTTTTGGAGTTTTTTTCTGTAACCGCATGACATATTGATTTTATATTTGGTATATGAGTATATCTAGGTGAGATACAGATCAGATTAGAGTTTGGTTCAGGTCTGTTGATTTTGTACAGAGTTATGGCCCTTGGACTTAGTGAATTTTTGAAAAATATAGGTTTTCGGAGTTTTTTCTGTAACCGCTTGACATATTGATTTCATATTTGGTATATGAGTATATCTAGGTGAGATACAGATCAAGTTGGAATTTGGTTTCAGTTGGTTAATTTTGGACAGAGTTATGGCCCTTGGACTTTAATTTGATATTTGTTAATTGTTAAAAAGTTCGAGTTGACAGTGGACGGGCGTATCATGCGCTCTTGGTGCAGCAGTTTATTTTACATTTCACGCTCTAACATGACAACCCTTTGGCCAATTCACTTCAAAATTTGATTTGTAGAGATATTTGGTATGATGGCCTCATGATCTGTATACTTTTTGGTAAACTTGAGATTTTTCTTGTAGGAATTATTGAATAATCTTTACACAGCAGAAGAAGAACTTAATTTGTCAATTTGAAGGCAATTTAAAAAAAAAACACACTCTAAATCATAAATAGTTTGATTAGCTCACTTCAAACTTTGTTTTGTAGTTTTGTTTTCCCTCCTAATATACAATGTATGACAAAAGCATGGAATTTTTTTAATGTAAAAAGTACTGCCTGGTGAAACTTTGTTACATTGCACCTTATTTCATTTGTCACCACACTAAATATAGTTTCTACAATGACAACTAAGTTGGTTATGAAATTTCTCACATCAAGTTAAATAAATTTTGCAAATGTTTGAAAACGAGGCTTGTCGAGTATTTAAACATTGAAAATTTATTTAACAAGATGTGAGAAATTTCATAATCAACATGTTTAAGTTGTAGAAAATGTTTCTCTAGTCACATTATGTAAAACACCGAGGATTATGTTCCGAATAGATTTGGCGGGAAATTCCACGCGAGTTGTTCTCTCACTAAAGACAAGAAATATTTTTATCACACTGGTCAGGCGTTGGTTAAATTTGCTAGAAATTAGAGAAATGCCAGTTTTAAACTGCGAGATGAAGAAGAACAATGAAAGTGTTGTTCCATTGCTTGTTTTACCATGTTTTTGTAGTTACTTTGTCTCATGTACATTTACTCCATATTAATTGTTTACACAACAAATTAGTTGAAGATTTTCTCCAGGAAAATCTCATGTCATCATCATTATCATTAACACTTCTGTAAAGTTGACCTGGAATGAAAATATTCCATTTCAAGAACTTTGGTGCATATTTTTGAAATTTCTTCTTTATTCAAAGAGGCGATGTGTTCTTCTTTTGGGAATTTATATAGATTGGACATTTAGTACAAAGCATATAAGAAGTGCTTTTGTTTTATGAAAAAAAAAATATTGATTTGCTAATATTTTCCTTTATTACATACTTAGTAGAAATAAAAAGGTTTTTGTATGATCAATATGACCAGAAGTAAACTGTTCATATTTTCACATCCCAGTAAAATAGCAAGTTATTGTATGCTCCTCGTGCATCTCAGACAAAATAAACAACTGCCGGTCCATATTGGCCTGGACAATTTAACAACTTCCGGTCCGTAGCGGCCTGGCATTTCTAAATGTCGGAAGTATGTTATAAATAATTTAATACATGATCATTTCCATATTGACCTGATTATAAAACCTTGACCCATATTGTCCCTTGGCTTCATTTCGGGCCAATATGGGTGACTCCGGATGATAACCAGGCCAATATCGAAATGCCCATGTATTAATCTGTATTTATCCCACATGTATATTCGTTTTCTTGGAGTCTACTGATATATAGAGACACGTGACGTTTCGTGACATAAATAATTCCATGAAAGAAAGCGCTATGTTTAACCAAAAATAATATATTTTACTAAAAGAAATAATTCGTTGGAAAAGGAAACATATATCCTGTATTTTTCAATAACAGAATTAGCGATAAAAACACAATTAGTTATTTGTTTTGCTCGGAGTGATTTCTAAGCTTGTATTGCATACTCGCAAGACAAATTACTAATAGTATATAATTATTTCAGTTGTAATAATAAATAAAAGATTTTTTAAAGAAAATTTTGGTTCATCTACCCTGTATTTATATCTGAAGCAGCAAATATTATTCTACCCCCCCCCCCCCCCCAAATGGCAATTCTACAAGTTTTTTAGCTCACCTGGCAATGCCAGGGTGAGCTTTTGCCGTTACTTGCCGTCCGTCGTCCGTCTGTTGTCCGTCCATCGTCCGTCCATCGTAAACTTTTCATTCAAAGATCTTCTCCTCTGAAACTACTGAGCCGATTGGAACCAAACTTGGTCACAGTAGTCCTTGGGTGGTCCCCTTCAAAAAAGGTATCCGGCATGTCTGTACCTAATCCAAGATGGCCGATGGCCTCCAGCGGGGAACATAGTTTTAACATTGGACGCTATGGAAAAGACATTCAAAGATCTTCTTCTCAGAAACTACCGGTCCAATTATAACCAAACTTAGTAACAATGGTCCTTAGATGGTCCCTTCCAAAAAAGGTATCTGGCAAGTCCGTACCTAATCCAAGATGGCCGCCAGCGGGGAACATTGTTTTAACATTGGACCTATGGGAAAGACATTCAAAGATCTTCTTCTCAGAAACTACCAGTCCAATTATAACCAAACTTGGACACAATGGTCCTTAGATGGTCCCTTTGAAAAAAGGTATCCAACAGGTCCGTAACTTATCCAAGATGGCCCCCAGCAGGAATATAGTTTTAACATTGGACCCTATGGAAAAGACATTCAAAGATCTTCTTCTCAGAAACTACTAGTCCAATTATAACCCAACTTAGACACAATGGTCCTTAGATGGTCCCTTCCAAAAAGGTATCCAACAGGTCCGTACCTAATCCAAGATGGCCACCAACGGGGAACATAGTTTTAACATTGGACCCTATGGGAAAGACATTCAAAGATCTTTTTTTCAGAAACAATCCGTCCAATTATAACCAAACTTGGACACAATGGTCCTTAGATGGTCCCTTCCAAAAAAGATATCCGACAGGTGCTTACCTAATCCAAGATGGCCCCCAACGGGGAACATAGTTTTAACATTGGACCCTATGGAAATTACATTCACAGATCTTCTCAGAAACTACTAGTCCAATCATAAGCAAACTTAGTCACAATGATCCTTAGATGATCCCTTCCAAAAAAGGTATCCGGCAAGTCCGTATCTAAGCCACAATGGCCACCATCTGGAACATAGTTTTTACATTGGGCCTATTGATTTTAAGGGGAACCTCTGCCCAAATTTTTTGAATTTTTATTTGAATTGTGGTCTGAATGTTTCAATTTCAGCATTATGTATTACCTTGATTATAAGGGGAACCCCTGCCCAAATTTTTTTGAATGGTGTTCTGTTATGGGTNGTAATGGATGGTGGATTTTTCTGTTGCCATGGAAACCAAACAAGAATACTGTAATTTTAGAAAAAAAAAGTATTCTGCTAAATTTTATGTTTTGTTTTTCCTATTGGAAATACCTTTTATCTATGTCAGCCATGGTCCAGGTGAGTGATACAGGCTCTTGAGAGCCTCTTGTTTTTTATTTCAGACAATGAGAGCAGTTGTGAATGTAACAGTTGGAGCTAAAAATGCTTACATAAAGGCAGAAATTGACAACATGGAGTATGTATTACATTTTTATGAAAAAGTTATATAAAATTTGATTATAATACACCAATAAGTTATTTAAAGAAAAACCCCGTTATAATGCCTCCATTTGTCAAGGCAGACTTTTGACATTTTAAAGAGTTTTGCCATGTACTGAGTAAATTAGGTTGAAAACCGAAAATTTGGGCAGTTTTAGATTTATAGTGACTGATGATAGGAAATGGTATGTTTATGGAAAATAAGTACCAAAACAAAAACAAATACATTTTCATATACATAATTAAATGTTTTCATAGTGATATCCTAACTACCTTGACAGTTTGTACACTTGCTTTCAATGCCTCTCCTACTGAAATCACTCGTCAGGTGTCACATTAATGATTGGCGGTATGAACAAGGTTTGAATAAATCTAAATTGACCAATTTTGCTTCGGTATTCATTTGCAGATGTATTAATCTTCAAGTACATTGGCAGATGAAACAACAAGGTTATCTATACCTCGGGAATTTTGTTCTAAGGAAATCTCATGACTGGAGAGTTTGATTTTGAATTGAGGGGCAATAATCAGGATCTTACTGTATACCTTCCTGTTTATATAATTAGGGTCCGTCTGTCCATCAACACTTTTTTTGGTCAAAGTTTTCTGGGCTTTTACAGATGGGAATGATTTCATATTTGGTCTGAAAGTTTAAGATGATGAGTTGTACTGTGTAAGCAATTTTCAGGTTTGCCATGCCACTACTTCCTGTTTGCCGATACTTTAACTTTTTATTATACTCACTCTATGGATGAAAATTTTTCCTCAAAGTTTTCTGGGCTTCTACATGTGGGAATGATTTCATATTTGGTCTGAAACTTTAAGATGATGAGTTGTACCGTTTAAGCAATTTTCAGTTTTGCCATGCCACTACTTCCTGTTTGCTGATACTTTAACTTTTTATTATACCACTCTATGGATGAAAAATTTTCATCAAAGTTTTCTGGGCTTCTACATGTGGGAATGATTTCATATTTGGTCTGAAGCTTTAAGATGGTGAGTTGTATCGTGTAAGCAATTTTCAGGTTTGCTGTGCCACTACTTCCTGTTTGCGGATACGTTAACTTTTTATTATACCACTCTATGGATGAAAATTTTTCGTCAATGTTTTCTGGGCTTCTACATGTGGGAATGATTTCATATTTGGTCTGAAGCTTTAAGATGATGAGTTGTACTGTGTAAGCAATTTCCAGGTTTGCCGTACCACTACTTCCTGTTTGCCGATACTTTAACTTTTTATTATACCACTTTATCAGGTTTGTCTATGGATGAAAAATTTTGGTCAAAGTTTTCTGGGCTTCTACATGTGGGAATGATTTCACATTTGGTCTGAAGCTTTAAGATGATGAGTTTTACCATGTAAGCAATTTTCAGGTTTCGCCATGCCACTACTTCCTGTTTGCCTATACTTTAACTTTTTATTAGCTCACCTGGCTAATGCAAGGGTGAGCTTTTGCCATCACTTTGCGTCTGCCGTCCGTCCGTCCGTCCGTCTGTCCAGCATAAACTTTCCATTCAAAGATCTTTTCCTCTGAAACTATTGGGCCAATTGGAACCAAACTTGGCCAAAATAGTCCTTGTGTGGTCCCGTACAAAAAAGGTGTTTTTCAGGTCTGTGTGATATCCAAGATGGCCGCCAGCGGGAAACATAGTTTTAACATTGGACCCTATGGGAAAACACATTCAAAGATCTTCTACTCTGAAACTACTTAGTCAATTGGCACCAAACTTGGCCACAATAGTCCTTTGGTGGTCCCTTACAAAAAAAGTGTTTTTCAAGTCTGTGCGATATCCAAGATGGCCGCCAACGGGAAACATAGTTTTAACATTGGACCCTATGGGAAAACACATTCAAAGATTTTTATGTCCCCCAAACGAAGTTTGGGAGACATATTGTGTTTGCTCCGTTTCTTAATATTATTATTTTTCTTCTTCTTTCTTTCTTCCGCTCAATTCTTGTCCACCCCATATCTCGGCTACTATTTGACCAAACTTCATGAAACTTCACAGGAATGATTGCCTCAATGAGTAGAAGTGTTCGCAACTTTCAAAATTTTCAAAAATGGCCGCCGTTGCCATGGAAACGGAAAAAAGGCGGGAAAATTAAAAGTGCTCCGAATTGGATGAAATTTTACAGGAAGGTTGCCTGGCATGTGTACAAATGATTTTCAGCCTCAGAATTTTCAAAATGGCTGCCGTTACCATGGAAACGGAAAAAAGGCAGGAAAATTAAAAGTGCTTGGAATTGGATAAAATTTTACAGGAATGTTGCCTGGCATGAGTATAAATGATTTTCAGCCTTAGAATTTTCAAAATAGCTGCCATTGCCATGGAAATGGAAAAAAGGAGGGAAAAATTGGAGTGCTTTGAATTGGATCAAAATTTACATGAAGGTTACTTAGCCTGTGTACTAATGATTTTCAGCCTCAGATTTTTCAAAATTGTTACTGTTGCCATTGAAGCTTAGAAATACTGGAAAATGAGAGGTGCTATGAATGGGATGCACAATGTTCGTTTGGGGGACATCTGTAACGCTCTGCGTTACAATAATAAATATTCTTCTCTGAAACTACTGAGCCAATTGGCACCAAACTTGGCCACAATAGTCCTTTGGTGGTCCCTTACAAAAAAAGTGTTATCAGGTCCGTGCAATATCCAAGATGGCCACCAGCGGGAAACATAGTTTTAACATTGGACCCTATGGGAAAACACATTCAAAGATCTTCTCTGAAACTACTGAGCCAATTGGCACCAAACTTGGCCACAATAGTCCTTTGGTGGTCCCTCACAAAAAAGGTGTTTTTCAGGCCCGCGCAATATCCAAGATGGGGGCCAGCAGGAAACATAGTTTTAACATTGAACCCTATGGGAAACACATTCAAAGATCTTCTTCTCTGCAACTACTGAGCCAATTGGCACCAAAGTTGGCCACAATAGTCTTTTGGTGGTCCCTTACAAAAAAGGTGTTTTTCAGGTCTGCGCAATACCCAAGATGGCCGCCATCGGGAAACATAGTTTTAACATTGGACGCTATGGGAAAACACATTCAAAGATCTTCTTCTCTGAAACTACTGAGCCAATTGGCACCAAACTTGGCCACAATTGTCCTTTGGTGGTCCCTTACAAAAATTTACAAAAAGTTTTTTGGGTTCGCGCTATATCCAATATGGCCGCCAGCGGAAACATAGTTTTAAAATTGGACCCTTTGGAAAATACTGTGGAAGTACTTTTATTCGTGGACATCAATTTTCGTGGTTTTCATATATATTCATATTTCGAGGGTACTTAAATTCGTGGTTTCGAATTATATGCATGAAAGGTCAAAGGAAAATTTCATTTCGTTGGGAACTTAATTTCGTGGTTTTAGCGAACCACGAAATCCACGAAAATTGGAACCCCACGAACAATAGTACTTTCACAGTACATTCAAAGATCTTCTTCTCAGAAACTACTAGTTCAATTATAACCAAACTAAGCCACAATTGTTCTAAGGTGGTCCCATCCAAAATGTATCTGGTAGTTCCGTAACTCATCCAAGATGGCCACCATCTGGAACATAGTTTTTACATTGGCCCTATTGATTTTAAGGGAAACCTCTGCCAAAATTTTTAAATTTTTATTTTAAATGTGGTCTGAATGTTTTAATTTCAGCCATATGTATAACTTTGATTATAAGGGGAACCCCTGCCCAAATTTTTTTTGAATGGTGTTCTGTTATTGGTTGTAATGGATGGTGGATCTTTCAGTTGCCATGGAAACCAAATAAGAATACTGTAATTTTAGAAAAAAAAAAGTATTCTGCTAAATTTTATGTTTTGTTTTTCCTATTGGAAATGCCTTTTATCTATGTCGGCCATGGTCCAGGTGAGTGATACAGGCTCTTGAGAGCCTCTTGTTATACCACTCTATGGATGAAATTTTTCGTCAAAGTTTTCTGGGCTTCTACAACTGGGAATGATATGATATTTAGTCTAAAGCTTCATGATCATGAGTTGTAATGTGTGTGTAAGGTATTTTCAGGTTTGCCGTGCCACTACTTCCTGTTTGCTGATACTTTAACTTTTTATTATACCACTCTATTGATGAAAATTTTCGTCAAAGTTTTCTTGCCTTCTACAACTGGGAATAATTTGATATTTGATTTAAAGCTTCATGATAATAAGTTGTATTGTGTAAGATATTTTCAGGGTTACCATGCCACTATTTCCTGTTTGCCGATACTTTAACTTTTTATTGTACCACTCTATGGATGCAAATTTTTGTCAAAGTTTTCTTGGCCTCTACAACTGGGAATGATTTGATATTTGGTGTAAAGCTTCATGATGATGAGTTGTATCGTGTAAGTTATTTTCAGGTTTGCCGTGCCACTACTTCCTGTTTGCCGATACCTTTTTAACTTTTTATTTTTAAATATTTTCATGAACAGATGTTGATAATTTGGTTCAAAGGAAATGACTGCCTATTGTGGGGTCCACCTGCATTCAGCATTACCTCTAGTTAAATTTTGCTATCTTATTATTCCTTGTCTCAGGGGTTTATGTATTTACCTTGTCTGACCATTCTTCTGTTCCTTCATCTGCAAATTGTTATACCCCCCCCCCCTGCCCCCTGCTTGAAAAGTTGATGGTATATTGAGATGGGGGTTGTCTGTCTGTACTTCCGTCCTTCCATCTTTCCATCCCTCCGTTATACCTGAAGGTACCCATCACTTATCAGCTACTCCTCCTTATTTATGTACTGTATTATTTTTTCAAATTGTATTATAGTGATTGATTACAAACTTGGTATGCAGCCCCTTTATTTTAGTTGTCAATCTTGTTTGACATGTACTTCCTGTTTGACGAAATGTAAACTTGTTTGCAAAATGTAGTGACACATGAATTTGTGTTGTATATTTCTCGCTATAAACATTAGGAGTGGATTTCAAAGTTAGTATACAGTCTCTAGTACATGATAAGTTGTAAGGAACTTACTGTTGCCTATCCTTTCGGACATAAGC
>MJUU01045052.1:14032-30300 GCA_002080025.1 Modiolus philippinarum
CAGAAAATATTCAAAGACAAATTATCTCCCCTTCAAAATTTCATATACAGCAATCATATTACTTCATGCACATCTTCAGGTGGTGTACTACAACTGTGTAACACTTCATCAAAATCCAAGCAGCTGCTTAAGAGAACATGCGCTGACAAGGTTCGTCCACCCCCCTTTTTTCCAGAAAATATTCAAAGACAAATTATCTCCCCTTCAAAATTTCGTGCACCAACTATGTCACTTCATGCACATCTTCAGATGGTGTATCACAACTGTGTAACATTTCAATAAATTCCAAGCAGCCATTTAGGAGAACATGCGCTGACAAGGTTTGCCTCCCCCTTTTTTTCCAGAAAATATTCAAAGACGAATTATCTCCCCTTCAAAATTTCGGGCAGCCACCATATTACTTCATGCACATCTTCAGATGGTGTACTACAACTGTGTACTGTGTAACATTTCATCAAAATCCAAGCAGCTGTTTAGGAGACATGTATATGGACGGACGGACTGACAGATGGACGGACAGGGTGATTCCTATATACCCCCAAACTTTGGTTGCGGGGGAGGGGGGTATAACTATGTTTCCCCCTGGCGGCTATCTTGGATATCGTGTGGACCTAAAAAACACCTTTTTTGTAAGGGATCACCAAAGAACTATTGAGGCCAAGTTTGGTGCCAATTGGCTCAGTAGTTTCAGAGAAGAAGATCTTTGAATGTGTTTTCCCATAGGGTCCAATGTTAAAACTATGTTTCCCGCTGGTGGCCATCTTGGATATCGCACAGACCTGAAAAACACCTTTTGTATAGGGGACCACCAAAGGACTATTGTGGCCAAGTTTGGTTCCAATTGACCAAGTAGTTCAGAGGAGAAGATCTTTGAATGAAAAGTTTACGCCGAAAGGAAGGACGATGGACTGACGGATGGACGGACGACGGACGCAAAGTGGTTGCAAAAGCTCACACTGGCATGAGCCAGGTGAGCTAAAAAGGAATGCAAAAATCATATAAGGACAGTGCTATGCATAAGGGAGATACCCCTTAAGTTTTAACAAAATTTCCTTAAATTTAAATATTGCAAATTTTAAAAATACAAGGTGGTCCGAAAAAGAGTGAGCCCAATTTAATTGGAATAAAATAAGTCAAGCTATGTTTCATAATAATTTTATTTATTTCAGCAAAATAAAAACAATGTACAATATAGCAAATGGTTCTTCTAAAATTCTTCACGTATATTGCACATTTTATATTATCATATATTTGGATTTGCTTTCTTTTTACTAAAGATATGTACAGAAATATATATTTGATTATGTGGTATAAAACAAAACCAACACCATTTACCATGGGTTCCTTCAATATAAATTAACCAATTGTTTCACCTATGCTTTGAAGAATAAACCTTTCTATTTAAATAATATGAACATCTCTACAATCAATTGTTCTTCAAGTAAATCTCCCTAAAACACAATTAGTAAATCCCCCTAATACACAATAAACCCTTCTACTTAAATAACATGAACATCTCTACAATCAACTGTTCTTCAGGTAAACCCCTCTAATACACAATCACTCATGTAAACCCCCCTAATACACAATCACTTCAAGTAAATCCCCCTAATACACAATCACTTTCAAAGCAGATTAAAGTACAGATTAATAAAACATATCCAATCACATTCATTCTTTCTGACTTAATTTTCATGTTCAATTAAACCTTCATTCATTATTGACAGTTTCCTGCATTTCATTCTTCCATAGTTAAATTACCATTTAAACATCCATAATTCATAATAAATTTGGTTCAATTTCAGTATTTTATTCCTATATGTACCAGTTTGAGATAACTATTATTGGGCCATATTATATTTCATTGATTAATTATTTATTCAGGACCTCCCACATTTTATGCAAAGATGGTAAAATTTTCAGTAAACTAAGCCTCCACTACAATATGCTTTGTATTTTCTATGGAAACTATATATAAATTTTATTTTTATTTCTTACATTTTCATAAGGTAAATATTTGGTGATTTTTTTTCATTTATCTATTAAATTTTGTTCTCAAATTTGACTCCATTACCATCAGGACTTAAACTTTTTGCATTTTACTCCAAATACATCAAAAACCAATTTTTGTTTGACCAATTGTCCTGCCGCCATTGTGTCATTGTCTTATATTTGAATTCTGTATGGTCTAACATTGTAATCAATTTAAATAAGAGATTCAAGAAAGATTTGTATTTTTATCTTGTAAGATGTCCAGATCTATACTGTGAGATTCCTATATATTATGCTGCAGAGAGCAGATTCCTAAATATTATGCTGCAGAGTAGAGAATATCAGTACAGAAAACAAGAAGGTCACCTTTACATTTATTATAATGCTGTTTTATAATACAAACCCCTTAAAACTATATTGACCTTATACTGAGCCCTTGGCAAATATGATCTATCATGCATTTCTAATGACTGATTTTCATTGATCTCATATTCAAAGTATGTGTAAGTAACTATTTTATTTGGGGTCCAAAATTTAGTATGAAAGTGTTTTAACAAAACAATAAAACAGACACATATTAAAGTTTCTTTCAATGATTATCGCCCTTATCAAAGCATGTAATAGTTTCCTCCAGTGATTATCTCCTCTATTTGTACTCCAATCAAGCAAGCATACCTTGTGTTTAATGTTTGAATGACTGAGTTATGACCAGCATACGATATGTTAAATGTTTGAATGGGTGAGTTATGACAAGCATATACCAGTAATTATATCAAACATAATTATATCAGTACAGAAAACCATATGTTTTAAATGTTTAAATGACCACTTTATGACAAGCATACACTATGTTAAATGTTGGAATGGCATATGTTTAACGTTTTAATGGCCAATTTATGACAAGCACTCCATGTGTTTTAGTGTATGAATGGCCTATTTATGACAAGCACTCCATGTGTTTTAGTGTATGAATGGTATTTATGACAAGCACTCCATGTGTTTTAGTGTATGAATGGTATTTATGACAAGCACTCCATGTGTTTTAGTGTATGAATGGTAATTTGATATAAAATGACTTCACAATCATAAAAATTAAAGAAAATAAAACAAGCACAGATAAATACTTTGGACATTTCTCTCTTGTAAAAGTACCAGACCAAATGTTTCAAAGTGTAAGGTGATCCCTGTATAAATATCAGTAATTTGAACAGTACAGCCAGCTGTTTTCAATGAAAACATAAATTGTGTCAAAGACTTGATCTTATATCACTTTTAAACAACCTCTCCAGAAACAAATCATTGAGTGTTACTGTCATATAACTGTAAATCTAATTTGACAACAACTTCCCCTGATGATATTTCATGTAGTAACAGTCTTTTTGTAATTGGTCCTCTTTTTTCTTTAGATTCACTTAAAATTTCCTTTACTCTGATCTCTGTTCTTCCCAGAAAATCTGAAATAAACAAAATATTTTCTTTAGTTTTGGGACATATATGTGTACATGGGATAAGAATGCCACTCCCAGGTAGTCTATACCTAATTAGTAAGTATGATCTGGAACAAGGGATGCATGATAGATTTTATCTTACAAAAGCTTCAGACCAAATATCAAATTATTATAACATACAAAATCAAAGTACAAGGTTACATAAATGTCATTCTC
The DNA here is from genome assembly GCA_002080025.1 of Modiolus philippinarum. Classification (NCBI taxonomy): domain Eukaryota; kingdom Metazoa; phylum Mollusca; class Bivalvia; order Mytilida; family Modiolidae; genus Modiolus; species Modiolus philippinarum. The sequence goes on from MJUU01045052.1 coordinate 17,689, forward strand.
TAATTTCTAGCAAATTTAACCAATGCCTGGCCGATGTGATAAAAATATTTCTCCTCTCTAATGAGAGAACAACTTGCGTGAAAGTTCCTGCCAAATTCTATCCTCACTGATTTACATTGTGTCATTAGAGAAACAATTTCTACAAACTTAAACACTCAGTGGCGGATTTAGAGGGGGGACAGGGTGGCCCACCCCCCCCCTTTGGTCACAAAAAATTTAAAATTGCTAGGGTTTTTTAAAAAAATAGGGTTCCGGGCCCCCCACTAGCAGAAAGTCTGGATCTGCCACTGCACGTTCATTATGATATTTCTCACATCTTGTTAAATAAATTTTCAAATGTTTAAAAACTCAGCAAGCCTCGTTTTTATACATTTGCAAATTTATTTAACTGGATTTGAGAAATTTCACAATCAACTGAGTTCTCGCTGTGAAACTATATATATAAAACAGGACCCACATCATGATAATCTATAGACTAGGTTACATAATGAAAAAAATATGGACAACACTTCAAAAATGCAATTGTTTAATCTAAATACCACAGGTCAAGGTCACATGAAGGTCACTATGGTACTTGACACATCATTTCATGATGACAGACCCAAATGCAAAATTTCATAAGTCTAGGTCAAAATATAACAAGAGGCTCTCAAGAGCCTGTATCACTCACCTTGACTCTGGCTTACATTGACAGTCTTTGTTAACTGATCTAAATTAAACCATGGTTCTATTTTGCCAAATGGTCTCAGCAGACAAGACCTTTGAAAATGTTTCAGTTGGATTCAAGTTTGGTTCTTTTTTTCTGCAGGGAACAACCAAGGACTTGTGGTCAAGTTTGGTTCCAATTGGATAAGCTGTTGCAGTGAAAAAGATCTTTGAATGTGTTTTCCAATAAGGTCCAATGTTTAACTATGTTTATTGCTGGCATCCATCTTGGATATAGCGACTGATATGAAAAACACCTTTTTAGGGGACCATCTAAGGACTATTGTGGCAAAGTTGGGTTCCAACTGGCTCAACAGTTTCAGAGGAGAAGATCTTTGAATGTGTTTTCCCATACGTTTCAATGTTAAAACAATGTTTCCTGCTGGTGGCCATCTTGGATATAGCTTGGACCCAAAAAACACCTTTCAAGTGCGTAGCTAAGGTCCTAATGACGTGGAAGCACATAAACGGGTGAGAGATCAAGAGTTGCCCAATGTCTCATTGAGTCAAAGGCAAAACTGTGGAGGGGATCAGGGAGCTATCCTCGCCTCCCTGGAAGCTGCACCTGCATATATAGGGGATAAGAACATATCAAACAAATCATCAAATATTTTAATGGTGTTTCGTGTACATGTACTAGATCATCTTATTGGTTGATTCAGAGTTTTCATTCCAGTCAGCAATATTTCATCTCTAACAGGACGAGAACAAGTAAATCAATTAAAAATTATACATAAAACAAGAAAGGATTGAAAGTGGAAGAGACAACCGGGGCAAATAGTTATCATTGCTACTGAAAAGGGCGATAAATGGGTAAGGGCAGGAAATTTGGCATTTTTAACGCCTTGGAAGGCTGCCCTCATTAGGAAAATATCGAAGGCTTCTTTATAATGCATGGAGCGTAGACGTTTCCCCAAAAAAGTTCGTCGACAATGGTTCGTGGACTGGTGTTTCTTATTTTGACCTGACAACACCGAAAAGAAAGGGCATTCCCCTATCCACCACCTGGGGATGCTGCGGGCAGCTCTGTAGACGGAGCCCCGGAAAACCGAATCAGGTGCCGGGTGTACTTTATCAACCATGGCATTTGTATTAGGTATATAATCATTGAAAAAAAGGTTTCTTTTTTTGGTTGATTTTTGTTTTCCTCTTTTCTGGTTTTGTAGATGTACACATGAGAAAGGATTTATTTTGTTGCCACCAGATACGTCCTTGGTTGCCATTTCGTTATAACTTTCTAACTTTCTAATTTTGATTTTCAAGTACCGATTTTGTTTCAAATGAGTGTTCGACGTATAAATTTCAAAAATGAATTAATATTTGAGAAAATATTATCCATCACAAAATGTAAGCGCAATGTTAATGACAGATAGCAATGCAAAAACTAAATAAAAGTTGATAAAACAGGTGTCATCTTTTTAATGACTATTTTTATATCTGAAAAGTCAACAACTGCATGGATCGCATTGACAGGCTCATTGTCCAGTAAAATCCTACAGATAAAACAATGAAAATTAGATATGGAGTAAATTCACATGAGGCAAAGTCTCTACAAATATATGGTAGAACCAAGCAATGGAACACCGATTTTACTGTTGTTCTTCATTTTGAAGTCACAATGAGGCCTTCAACAATGAGCTATGCTCGTAACCTTCCTAAATTTTATGATTTTTAAGTATTCAGTGGATAAAGTACAAATGTTAGGATAAGGCGGTTTGATGGATATACGCAGTGTACGAATCTGTACATGGATATAGAGGAAGATCACATCTGAGTAAATACAGAACTGTCTGGTTCTTGGTTTGATCATCTTCATCTGAAGATTCAGCTACTGAAGCAGACGGGCCTTGTTTCGGTTCAAATCTTCTTCATGATTCGAGCACGAACACTGCATCAGCTTTATATCAGATGTCAATTCGAAGTGAAACAAATATGAGACATACATATGTAGAGTTAATGATTTGCAAACTATTAACATATATCTAACACCGTCTTAAATTGATAAAGCAGATTTACAATACTCTGCATCCTACTTTCTCTATCTTTCCCCGCTCTTTTTCTTTTATCTTATTTTATTTTATTTGCGAGAACGACGTGGAAGCACGTGCTGCCTTGCCTCCGGGTATCTAGGCGCCTGCCTTTTTGTAGGGGACCACCTCAGGACTATTGTGGCCAAGTTTGGTTCATAGGATCCAATGTTAAAACAATGTTTTCCCCTGGCGGACATCTTGGATACAGCACGGACCTGAAAAACATCTTTTTTGTAGGGGACCACCTAAGAACTATTTAGGCCAAGTTTGGTTCCAATTGGTTCAGCAAAAGCAGAGAAGATCTTTGAATATGTTTTCTAATAGAGTCCAATGTTACTGCGCATAACCTCTGACTTTCCCCATATTTTTCTTGCAGTATATCAAGGTAGTTACCTATCTTCACAGGTAAACTGTTTGTTCACACTTCCCATTGTTACAACAACTTTAATCTATGCCTGAAGGGTTTCATCCTCTAGGAAAAATCTATCAAACTGATTAAATGACTTCAAAGGGATTACCTTGATTGGTACAGAAAGAAAACTTGTCAAGACCCAAAGAGTAATATAAGGGGTGGTATCAAACTTTTTCCAGAATTCATTTATTAATTTATGAAGATATATATTCAAACTGAAATATAATTAAATTATAATAAGGTTTTAAAAATAAGAAATATAATGAAATATCCTTTTCCATAATCTACAACTATATATATGTATATTTAGAAAATAAAAATATTCATCCTAAAAAAAGTTTAATACAGTCCCCAATTTTAGTTATCATATTAATCCCTTTGAAGTCATTTAATCAGTTTGATAGATTTTTCCTAGAGGATGAAACTCTTCAGGCATGAATGAATGTTGTTGTAACAATGGGAAGGGTGAAAAAACAGTTAACCTGTGGAGATAGGTAACTATCTTGATATACTGCAAGAGAAATATGGGGAATGTCACAGGTTATCCGCAGTAAAACAATGTTTCCCGCTGTCGTCCATCTTGGATATTGCATGGACCTGAAAAACACTTCTTTTGTAGGGGATCACCTTATGACTATTGTGACCAAGTTTAGTTCCAACTGGCTCTGCAGTTTCAGAGGAGAAAATCTTTGAATGTGTTTTCCCATAGGGTCCAATGTTAAAACAATGTTTCCCGTTGTTGGCCATCTTGGATATCGCATGAACCTGAAAAACACCTTTTTTGTGGGGGACCACTTCAGGACTATTGTGGTCAAGTTTGGTTCCAATTGGCTCAGCAGTTTCAGAGGAGATCTTTGAATGTGTTTTCCCATAGGGTGCAATGTTAAAACAATGTTTCCCGCTGGCCGCCATCTTGGATATAGAACAGACTTGAAAACACCTTTTTTGTATGGGACCACGTAAGGACTATTGTGGCCAAGTTTGGTTCCAAGTGGCTAAGCAGTTTCAGAGTAGAAATCTTTGAATGTGTTTTCCCATAGGGTCCAATGTTAAAACAATGTTTCCTGCTGGCGGCCTTCTTGGATACAGCGTTGACCTGAAAAACACCTTTTTTTCTATGGGACCACATGAGGACTATTGTGCCAAAGTTCGGTTCCAATCAGCTCAGCAGTTTCAGGGGAGAAGATCTTTGAATGTGTTTTCCCATAGGGTCAAATGTTAAAACAACGTTTCCCCCTGGTGGCCATCTTAGATACAGCATGAACCTGAAAAACACCTTTTTTGTAGGGGACCACCTAATGACTAATGTGGCCAAGTTTGGTTCCAATTGGTTCTGCAGTTTCAGAGGAGAAGATCTTTAAATGTGTTTACCCATAGGGTCCAATGTAAAAACAAGTTTCCCGCTGGTGGCCATCTTGGATATAGCACGGACCTGGAAAACGCCTTTTTTTGTAGGGTACCACTTAATGACTAATGTGGCCAAGTTTGGTTCCAATCAGCTCAGCAGGTTCAAAAGGGAAGATCTTTGAATGCGTTTTCCTATAGAGTCCAATGTTAAAACAATGTTTCCAGCTGGCGTCAATCTTGGATAAAGCATGGACCTGAAAAACACCTTTTTTGCAGGGGACCACCTAAGGACTATTTGGTTCCAACTGGCTCTGAAGTTTCAGAGGAGAAGATCTTTGAATGTTTTTTCCCATAGGGTCCAATATTTCCCGATGGTGGCAATCTTGGATATCGCATGGACCAGAAAAACAACTGTTTTGTAGGGGACCACCTCAGGACTATTGTGGCCAAGTTTGGTTTAAATTGGCTCTGCAGTTTCAGAGGAGATCTTTGAATGTGTTTTCCCATAGGGTCAAATATTAAAACAATGTTTCCCGCTGGCAGCCATCTTGGATATCGCACCGACCTGAGCACCAAAGGACTATTGTGGCCAAGTTTGGTTCCAATTGGCCCTGCAGTTTCAGAGAAGATCTTTTTATGTGTTTTCCCATACAGTCCAATGTTAAAACAATGTTTCCTGCTGGTGGCCATCTTGGATATAGTGGGGACCTGAAAAACAGCTTTGTAGGAGACCACCTCAGGACTATTCTGGCCAAGTTTGGTTCCAATCAGCTCAGCAGTTTCAGAGGAGAAGATCTTTGAATGTGTTTTCCCATACGGTCCCATGTTAAAACAATGTTACCTGCTGGCAGCCATCTTGGATATAGCGGGGACCTGAAAAACACCTTTTTTGTAGGAGACCACCTCAGGACTATTCTGGCCAAGTTTGGTTCCAATCGGCTCAGCAGTTTCAAAGGAGAAGATCTTTGAATGTGCTTTCCCATAGGGTCAAATGTTAAAACTATGTTTCCCATTGGCAGCCATCTTGGATATAGCGTTGACCTGAAAAACATCTTTTTTACCACTGAAGGACTATTGTTGCAAAGTTTGGTTCCAATCAGCTCAGCAGTTTCAGAGGAGAAGATCTTTGAATGTGTTTTCCCATAGGGTCAAATGTTAAAATAAGGTTCCCTCTGGCGGCCATCTTGGATACAGCACCGACCTTAAAAACACCTTTTTTGTAGGGGACCACCTAAAGACTATTTAGGCCAAGTTTGGTTCCAATTGGTTCAGCAAATTCAGAGGAGAAGATCTTTGAATATGTTTCCCCATAGGGTCAAATGTTAAAACAATATTTCCTGCTTGGGCCATCTTGCATATCGCATGGACCAGAAAAACAATTGTTTTGTAGGGGACCACCTCAGGGCTATTGTGGCCAAGTTTGGTTCAAATTGGTTCTGCAGTTTCAGGGGAGAAAATCTTTGAATGTGTTTTCCCATAGGGTCAAATTTTAAAACAATAGGCTCAATTAACTGCAGGGGATTGGCAAATCCTGTCAAGCGAAATGATGTTTTTTTCAAAATGCAAAGATATATATGATATTCTAATATGGGAACAATGGAAACCATGGCGACCAGCCATATGAAAATCTCCAATAACATATGAGCGACTTCACAACAGTTTTTACGCTGAAACAGACGACGTCATAATATGATTGTGCACAAAAATGTCAGTAAATCGTATGCAATGGCTGTCCTTACCGTGTACACTATAGGTCCGCGAAGATAATCAAATGTCATATTAGAATCGAAATAATTCATGTTCGTCGGTGGTTTGTAGTCGATTTACATATGGGTGTCCATTATTTTCGTTTATTTTAATATATTATTATTTTAAAATATTAACGAAAATAATGGCCACCCATATGTAAATCTCCAACAAACCACCGGCGCCCATGAATTATTTCTTAATTACTGTGCTAGTAGATACACATTCTTCTGTTGAAAATGAGAAGAAATGGCATCACGAGTGGGGATATGCAACCAAGTTTAGCTCTTGCTCCAGCAGAAGCAGAGGAGTAGCCATTCTTTTTAAAATTCTTTTGAGTTTAAAATCAATCATGAATTTATAGACATGCATGGAAATTTTATAATTTTAGATATTACTTTGCAGGATCACAGATTAACATTAGTGGCTTTATATGGTCAAAAAGTCAAATATTCTGGTAAAAACTAAAAACTTTTGCCACAAAGAATGCACATGCAAAATATGGAAACCATATGACTTACCATTCAAAAGATATAACCAATGTTAAAGTTGATTATTTTTATCAAAAAACCTATCACATGCCAAGGTCAAAAGGTCAATAATTCTGGTATCATTTGAAAGGGCTTACCATAAGGAATAAACATGCAAAATATTAAATCCATATCATTTACCATTCTAAAGATATACCCAATGTTAAAGTTTTTTTGTTGACAAACAGACACACAAACAGACAGACAAACAGACAGACAGACCAAAAACTATGCCCCCAAATCTTCGATTCACAGGGGCATAAAAATATCAGTCATTTTATTTCAAAGTCAGAGGCCAAGGTCACATGAAAGCCAATATGAAATGCAACAGACCTTATGATGATACACCAACATGCCAAATATCATAAGTCTATGTCAAAAGATGAAAAAGTTCTGGCCCTGAGCTAAAAAAAATTCAGTAAAGTGACCTCAAGGTCAAATGTCAAGGTACCATAAAGGCCATTATGGTACAAGACCCACCTTCTCATGATGATACACCCACATGCAAAAAAAGGAATTTACATAGTAGAAGAGAAAAATAAGATGAAAATAAAATCTGAGAAGGATGTTGGACATAAAGATGTAGGGTTGCTGAGAAAAATGCGACGAAAAAGACAGTTTGAAAATGAAAGTAGACATGGCACAAAGTCAGTAAACAGGAAATTGTAATTCAATATGGCCGAAAAGGGGAGGTGAATTATAAGACCCCATGCTGAAGCATCATACCAAATATTAAGTGGCTGTCATGTGTAGTTGCTGAGAAAAATGCGAAAAAAGGCACAATTTTGAAAATGAAAATAAAAAGGCACAAAGTCGGTAAACAGGAAGTGGTCATTCGATATGGCCTAAAAGGGGAGGCGCATTTAAGACCCAATACTGAAGAATCATACCAAATATTAAGTGGCTCTCATGTGTAGTTGCTGAGAAAATTGCGACGAAAAAGTCACAATTTTGAAAATGAAAGCAAAAAAGGAACAAAGTCAGTAAACAGGAAGTGGTCATTGGATATGGCCTAAAAATGGAGGCGGGCGCAGTATAGGACCCCTTACTGAAGCATCATACCAAATATCAAGTGTGGTTGCTGAGAAAAGTGTGCCAAAAAAGTCCAATTTAGGAAATGAAAAGTAAAAAACAAACAAAGTCGGTAAACAGGAAGTTATCATTCAATATGGCTGAAAAGGGGAGGTGCAGTATAGGACCCCATACTGAAGCACCATACCAAATATCGAATGGCTGTGATATCCAGTTGCAGAGAAAAATGCGACGAAAATAAAGTGTGACGGAAGGACGGACGGAATGACGGACGGACGGAAAAAGGTAAAACAGTATACCCCCCTCCTTCGGAGTGGGGGTATAATATCTTCAGTCTTGGTCAAAAGATGAAAATGTTCTGGCCCAGAGGTAAAAATTCAGTCATTTGACCTCAACATCAAATAAAGGTCAATGTCACATGTAGGGACACATAATTTCATGATAATACATCAACATGCCAAATATCTTAGGTCTAGGTCAAAAAATGAAAAAATCTAGCCAGGAGCTAACAAGAGCTGTAGCAAAAGGCAGCCAAATATACCCCCCGCTCATTGAACCCTGAATCGATATGGTCAGTGCAAAATTAAGTTGGTGTGTACACAATACAGGTGTGGACACAGTACAAGTGTGGAAACAATACAAGTATGGACACAATGATATAATCTTCAAGAAAGAAATTTTCACAAGGGTTCCAATGAAAACACTCTGTCTATATCAGACAAATATAAAATTCCCCTTTTTTTTCAGCCTATTTGACATTTTACACATCTACATATAGTATTCTTCCTTTGTCTTAAGTATCATCAAAATCCTTCAAGTGGATTAAGAGGAGTTGTGCGTATGAGGTAACCCATACATAGGGAATCAATGAAAACTCAAAGTCAAATTATCTCCCCTTCCTGGTTTCTGACAATAATTATATTCCTTCATGCACATCTCCATATAGTGTCCTTCCTTTGTGTAAAGTTTCATCAAAATCTTACAAGTGGTTTAAGAGGAGTTGCGCTTACAAGGTAACCCATACATAGGGAATCAACGAAAAGTCAAAGTCAAATTATCTCCCCTTCATGGTTTCAGACAATAATTATATTCCTTCATGCACATCTCCATATAGTGTTCTTACTTTGTGTAACGTTTCAATAAATTCCTTCAAGTGGTTTAAGAGGAGTTGCGCTTACGAGGTAACCCATACATGGGGAATCAATGAAAAGTCAAAGTCCAATTATCTACCCTTCCTGGTTTCGGACAATAATTATATTCCTTCATGCACATCTCCATATAGTGTTCTTACTTTGTGTAACGTTTCAATAAATTCCTTCAATTGGTTTAAGAGGAGTTGCGTTTACGAGGTAACCCATATATTGGGAATCAACGAAAAGTCAAAGTCGAATTATCTCCCCTTCCTGGTTTCGGACAATAATTATATTCCTTCATGCACATCTCCATATAGTGTCCTTCCTTTGTGTAAAGTTTCATCAAAATCCACCAAGTGGATTAAGAGGAGGTGTGCGTGTGAGGTAACCCATACATTGGGAATCAATGAAAACTCAAAGTCAAATTATCTCCCCTTCCTGGTTTCTGACAATAATTATATTCCTTCATGCACATCTCAATATAGTGTTCTTACTTTGTGTATAGTTTCATTAAATTCCTTCAAGTGGTTTAAGAGGAGTTGCGCTTACAAGGTAACCCATACATGAGGAATCAACAAAAAGTCAGTCAGATTATCTCCCCTTCCTGGTTTCAGACAATAATTATATTCCTTCATGCACATCTCCATATAGTGTCCTTCCTTTGTGTAAAGTTTCATCAAAATCTTACAAGTGGTTTAAGAGGAGTTGCGCTTACAAGGTAACCCATACATAGGGAATCAATGAAAAGTCAAAGTCAAATTATCTCCCCTTCCTGGTTTCAGACAATAATTATATTCCTTCATGCACATCTCCATATAGTGTTCTTACTTTGTGTAACATTTCAATAAATTCCTTCAAGTGGTTTAAGAGGAGTTGCGCTTACGAGGTAACCCATACATGGGGAATCAATGAAAAGTCAAAGTCCAATTATCTACCCTTCCTGGTTTTGGACAATAATTATATTCCTTCATGCACATCTCCATATAGTGTCCTTCCTTTGTGTAAAGTTTCATCAAAATCCTTCAAGTGGTTTAAGAGGAGGAGTTGCACTTACGAGAAGTGTGGACAGACGGACAGACGGATGGACAGACGGATGGACAGACAGACAGACAGGGTGATTCCTATATACCCCCCCAAACTTTGTTTGCGGGGGGTATAAAAAATTCAGTCATTGACCTCAAGCTCAAAGGTAAAAGTCACACAAAAGCCATTTTGGTACGTGACACACTGCCCAAAAATGGTACATCCACATGCCAAATATTTTAAGTCTAGATCAAAAGATGAAAAAGTTTTGCCCGGACAGTCCAACAGCTAAAAATTTCAGTAATTTGACCTCAAGTTCAAAGGTCAAGGCCAGAAGAAGGTCACTATGGTATGCAAAACACCTTCTCATGATGATACACCCTAATGCCAAATATCTTAAGTCTAGGTAAAAAGATACCAAAAGTTCTGGCCCGGAAAGGTCAATAGCTAAAAATTTCAGCAATTTGACCTTGAGGTCAAGGTCACATGAAGATCACTATGGTACAAGACACACATTCTCACGATGATACATCCACATTCAAAATATCTTAAGTCTAGGTCAAAGGATGAAAAAATTCTAGCTTAGAAAGACCAACAGCTAAAAATGTCCGTTATTTCACCTGGATGTCAAATGTCAAAGTCACTATGGTATACAACACACCTTCTCATGATGATACACCCACATGCGAAATATCTTAAGTCTCTGTCAAAAGATGAAAAAGTTCTGGCCCGGACAGGCCAACAATTGAAAATGTAAGAATTTGACCCAAGGTCAAAGGTCAAGGTCTCATGATGGTCACTATGTTACGCAACACACCTTTTTATGATTATAGACCCACATGCCAAATATCTTAAGTCAAGATCATAAGATGAAAAAGTTCTAGGCCTGACAGGTTAGCAGCTAAAATTTTAAGTAATTTGACCTCAAGGTCAAAAGTCAAGATCACATGAAGGTCACTATGGTATGCGACACACCTTGTAGTGATGATACACCCACATGCAAAATATCTTAAGTTTAGGTCAAAAGACAAAAAATTTATGAGCCGGTGAGCTGGACACCATTGTATGAGAAGAAGAAGAAGTAGAAGAAACAAAGAGTAAAATGATATGTGTCCCTTCGTCGAAAGGTGGGGAGGGGACATAACTAAGGCTCTGGATAATACCCAGGCTCAGTAATACCTACCATTTGGAGAAAAGAGATCTCTGTCAAATACAGTTATACATAAAACATCTTGGTCCACATCACGAATAGTAAACTGCATATTCTGATTCCATTTTGGATTCAGTGAGGCTGGAATAACTTTAGTTTTATGTTCCTGAGCACCCATACTTACTTCACAATATGGATCACTTTTTCCTACAATCATAAGTACATAATTAATTACATTTAATTTAATATAATGACAGGTGCTACAAGTGAAGCAGACCATGCTTACCCTTCCAGAGCTGATGATTAACATACCAGTTTTTGTGAGGATTCACACTACTAGTGATTTTGTGCCTTCTTCTTAATTTTTATTTGTCTGTATTGGGTTGAATGGATTATCAATTTTTTTTAAATTTTCGAATCTAGATTACCTGTCTAAACCGTATGTATATCAAGTGACTGAATATCATCCAGACATTTTGGAATAATTAATGTTCCTTTGGTGCATAATATACATTCCATACAGGGACAGCTATACTGAGAACATATATAATATGATCCATATACCTTAATATCACTTGATATTTTACTCAATTAAATAATAATTCTGAAATGACATAATTAATGATATTATCAGATGTGATGATTGATGAAAAGAAGACTAAAAACTCTTGGAGTCTACTGTATCGGGCTTTATATTCATGGTTTTCAGTTTAGGATTTATTTGCGGGGTTTTATATTCGCGGGTTTTTAATTAAAGTATTATGCTCATTTATATTTTGGTTAACAATGAAATATATATATATATATATATATATATGTATGTATAAATTTTTGCGTTATCATCTTAAACAGGAATAGCGTGAAAATTAATACTCCACAAAATATAACAACTATACAGTAAAAAGAGTTCACTGCTACACAAATAAATGAACAAAAAAGTTTATCAAACTCTTTCTCTAGCAAGGTTCCAGAGTTATCATATACTTGCATCAGTCTTCTGATGAGACACAGATGCCTAGATCTCAACTGCATTCAGTGAGACAGGAGCACAGATGTCCCTTCCATTAACAATGAGACAAGTGCTTAGATCTCTTATCCAATAATACTGAGACAGTTTCTTATTTCTCATACCAACTAATAATGAAACAAGAGTTGTCAGGAGACAAAATAGCTTGCCGGGGATTCCAGTAACCTCAATGCACAATAAATTCGAAAGTAATAGAAAGCTTTCTTCACAAGAAAGTCACATATCAAATATAAACACCCTATCACTAAATTCTAGAAGAAAAGTTAAAGTTTTTAAAAAATCCTCAGGGCAAGGTCAAGGTCAAGGTCAAAATTCTACAAATATGGTACCTTTAGAAAGCTCTCATCAAAAGAAAATTTCATACCAAATATGAAACCCCTACCACTAAACAAATTAATTCTAGAAGCAAAGTTAAAGTTTTTAAAAAATTGCCCTCAGGGCAAGGTCAAGGTCAAAATGTCTACAAATATGGTACCA
>MJUU01045053.1:6018-43973 GCA_002080025.1 Modiolus philippinarum
AAAAGGATTTTGATGAAACTTTACACAAAGGAAAAACACTATATGGAGATGTGCATGAAGGAATATAATTATTGGCTGAAACCAGGAAGGGGAGATAATTTGACTTTGACTCTTCCTTGATTCCCTATATATGGGTTACCTCGTAAGCGCATCTCCCCAAAACCACTTGAAGGATGAAACTTTACACAAAGGAAGGACACTATATGGAGATGTGCATGAAGGAATATAATTAATGTCCGAAACCTGGAAGGGGAGATAATTCAACTTTCACTTTTCATTGATTCCCTATGTATGGGTTACCTCGTAAGCACATCTCCTCTTAAACCACTTGAAGGATTTTGATGAAACTTTACACCAAGGAAGGACACTATATGGAGATTTATATGAAGGAATATAATTATTGGTGTAAACCAGGAAGGGGAGATAATTTGACTTTGATTTTTCATTGATTCCCTATGTATGGGTTACCTGGTAAGCACAACTCGTCTTAAGCCACTTGTTCTCTCAGGAATGGGTAATGTTAAATCTTTTTTATACCCCCGCTCCATAGGAGACTCCAAGATGGGGATATACTATTTTACCTTGTCTGTCTGTCTGTACGGTACATCTTTTGTCAAGGATTTCTCAGCTTGTGTATGTAGTAATGATTTGATAGTTGTACCATATCTCCCTTTTTCAAGTCCGTCGCTTATCTACTTCCTATTTGACAAAAACTTGATTTTTTCCATTGTAGCCATATATTGAAATTTTTCGTCAAGAATTTCTATCTTGTGTATGTAAAAATAATTTAATATTTGGGTTGAAGCTTTGGTATGATGAGTTGCACTGTGTCTCCCCTTTTCAAGTTATTCACTTATCTACTTTCTGTTTGACGATAATTTCAATTTTTTCCTTATAGCAATACATAGACATTTTTTGTCAAGAATTTCTCAGCTTTTGTTTGTAGCAATGATTTGATATTTGGTCTGAAGCTTTAATATGATGAGTTGTACCGTGTCTCCTCCTTCCAAGTCCCTAACTCATCTACTTCCTGTTTGACAGTAACTTTGATTTTTTCCAATTATAGCTATATATTGAAGTTTTCGTCAAGGATTTCTCAGCTTTTGTATGTATTAATGCTTTGATATTTGGTCTTAAGCTTTGATATGACGAGTTGTACTGTGTCTTCCCTTTTGAAGTCCGTAACTAATCTACTTCCTGTTTTACCATAACTGTGATTTTTTCATGTTATGAGGATTTATCATTGTGTCCATACTTGTTTTGTGTCCACACTTGTACTGTGTCCTCACCTATATTTTATCCCCACTCACTAATTAGCACTTTCCATATTGATTCAGTATTCAATGAGTGGGGGTATAACTGGCTGCCATGCGGTGACAGCTCTTGTATATGAAAAATAGTACCAACAAAATGAGGAGTTTGCTTAGTAAAGATAAAAAGGCCCATTTAGCCAACCATGCATTTAGGGCTTGTAGTTTTTATAGCAATTTCCACAATAGAAGGAACACAATTCAATTTCTTTTTTAATTCAACATTTTATTGCCATTATACATATGTGACACAATAAATGTAAACAATAAAATGCATAATTAAACAATAAAACAAGTAAACAATTTAAATGTCCCCTGTCCTCAGTTTACTGAAATGCATCAAATATAAAGTTCATCATAAATATAGTATAGCTCTTGCCCATAGTTAAATAGGAATAAGCCATATCAAAATTTTCTTATTTAGTCATCTTCCTTATCACAATCCCTTTTATATCATGTTCATCAGAGCCCCTGCTGTGCAGGGTAAACCTTGAATGACACTAAAGGATCATTTAGTGGAAAAGTTTACACTAACAACTAATGAGCAGCACTCAGGAGCTGGTTGCTGATCCATCCACTTGATAGACAAAATGTTATAAGTTTTCTTGCACCAGGAGGAAAAAAAAACAGACAGAAAGGCATGTTCATAAGTCAGTTTATGGGCACATCAAAACAATAGTGATTTGTATTTTCCAGCTTTTAATTTGAGCACAAAAATGTAAAATTAGAAGTACGGATAGAGAATAATAATTCCATGCCACAAAACACAGTTTTCATGGTTATTACACAAACCAAGGACTGAATACAAGCATATACTGCACAAACTATGCTATTAGAACGATTTTCATACCTATCTGGTGGACTAATGGGGAAACCTGGTTGATGAAGCACATTACACGCCTGTTGCCACCTTGAAGCAAACTATAAATCATGTAATGGAGTTCAACCAAGGATTTGTACAGTGAGCAGAGAATAGCCCCTAGTTGGTCCCTCTTCAAAAATGAGTCTGGCAAGTCTGCACTTTATCCAAGATGGCCATCAACGGGGAACTAAGTTGAACATTGGACCCTTTGGGGAAACATATTCAAAAATCTTCTCTGAAAGTGCTAG
Organism: Modiolus philippinarum; assembly: GCA_002080025.1. NCBI lineage: Eukaryota > Metazoa > Mollusca > Bivalvia > Mytilida > Modiolidae > Modiolus > Modiolus philippinarum. The sequence continues at coordinate 8,439 of MJUU01045053.1, forward strand.
GCCAATTGCAGCCATACTTGTACACAATAGCTCTCAGTTGATCCTTTTTCAAAAAGTGTCCATTAAGTCTGCATCACATCCAAGATGGCCACCAGCGGGGAACATAGTTTAACATTGGACCTTACTGAAAAGCAATCTAATCTGAAATCATGAAGTCAATTTGAACTAAACTTGGTCACAATAGTCTTTAAAATGTGTCCGGCTAATCCACGTCTCATTCAATATGGCCGCCAGTGAGGAACTTGGTTTAGGATTTGATCCTATGGTAAAACATGCTCAAAGATCTCTGACAATACTTGGCTTATTGGAACCAAACTTGGTTACAATAGTTCTTAGATGACCCTTTTCAAAAAAAATAATGTCTGGCAACTCCGCATTACATCCATGAAGGCCGCGAGCAGGGAAGATATTTTGGACCTAAGAGAACGCATTCAAAGGTCTTCTCCTCTGAAGCTGCAGAGCCACTTGGAACCAAACTTGGTGACAATAGTCCTTTGATGGTCCCCTTCCAAAAATGTGTCTAGCAAGTCCACACCTCATCCATGTGGAGAACTTGGCTTAACATTGATTCCTATGGGAAGCATATTCAAAAATCTTTTCCTCTGGAAGTACTTAACGAATTATAAACACGCTTGTTCGCAATGATCTTTAGTGGGTCCCCTTTGAAAGATGTGTCTGACATTTCATCCAAGATGGGCTTCAACTGGGAACTCATTTTAACATCGGACCATATGAGAATTTCTTATTTGAAACAGCAAAACCAGTTAGAACCAAACTTGGCCAGAATAGTCCTTGGGTGGTCCCCTGCATTACATTTATTAGATATCTCAAAGATGACCACCAACTCGGAATTTAGTTTAACATTGGACCCTATGAGGAAACAAATTCAGATATCTTCTCTGAAAGTAATTGGCTAATTGAAACTATACTTTCGTCATTATATATAATTGTCCTAAACTGGTCACCTTTGAAAATATGTGTGGCAAGTCTGTATGACGCATCCAATATCAGCCAGCGGGTGACATAGTTTACCGTTGGATATATACTATGGGAAAACATTCAAAGATCTTGACATCTCGTCTAAAGCCACAAAGCCAGTTAGAACCAACTTTGGTCATGCACAATAGTCCTTGTGTCGTCGTCTTTAAAAGATATGTCCGGCAAGTCTGCGCCTTATCCAAAATAGCTGCTAGCTGGGTACTTTGTTTAACATTGGACATCGGAAAACATATACAAAGATCTTTTCCTCTGAAAATACTTGGCAAATTAAAGCCAAACTTGGGCACTACGGTCCTTGTATGGTCTCCTTCAAGAAAGCTGACAGTAGGTCTGCAACCGACCAAAACAGGTGTCAATGGGTAATATGGTTCAACATTGGGTCATGTGACATCAATGCCTATTAGTTATATATATAGAATTCTAATACAATAGAAATTTAGTGTAGATTTCAAACCTCCGTGAATCTGGTCTTTTCAAACTTGAAAATGAGACGATTATTTTGACCAAATGTTGACCCACGTGAACGATACAGTGCCTCTTGTTTTTTTTCTTATCATTCCTGGTAGAATAAGATCCTATCAAGTTAATTTGTAGATTCTCATCCACCTGTAACAGAAAATCTGGTTTGGGTGGGAGGTTTTTATTTTATTTTTTTTTACCTATTTTCACTAAAATTGATAGGAATTTAAATAAAGAAAATTTCTGAATAATTGAAAATAACAAAAAATTGAACTTAGAAAAAACGGGGCAGGTGGGGATGAGAATCTATTAATTAATTTGATGTAAAATTGAACTTAGAAAAAGTGGGGCAGGTGGGGATGAGAATCTATTGATTAATTTGATGTGGCCTAAACACAATTTTATTATGTTCGAAGCAATTCAGATTTATATGACACATGAAAAAAAACTTCCAGTATATATGTCATTAAGGGTTGAGAAAAAATAAAAACAAGGGATAGATGAAACTTTCTTACATCACATCCTAAGATTATGTAAATATTTGGAAACGATCATCTAACAAAAGAGATAATCAATACATATTAAAATATTTTACTAGTACATCACTCTATGAAAATTTATAAATACATTAGAGACATATATAGATTCATGTCTATATGTCTCCACCTACTTGAAGCTTTTGAAAACGGAGTGTTGATCTCAATTCCATCTAGTGATGGGTGAACCTTAGTGTCAGATGACTCTTAGGATGGATTTAAGGGATTCTGATCATATATCCTCGGCAAGAAAAGGAAACTTTCAAATCAAGTATTCTCACGAAATATATATGTTTCATTATTGATCATTATTCAAATAAGGGAGAAGATAGTTTTCTTTCAGTCCCTTTATGCCCCCTTTCCAAAATAAAACATGTACAGATGAATATAACTTGCACGCATAGAGAGACCACTTTTATAGCAGACCTTTCAAAATTCTCATATTTTCGTTGCTATTAACTTAATTTCATCTTTACTAAGCTCCATAATTTTATAAAGATAAACTTTTGTTTCATATTCCAGCTAAATATCCTTTAAAATGAATGTAGATTACAGCATTTACAAAAATTTTTGTAGTCTTTGGGATGCACAAAATGTACCCCCTGCTAAAAAATTGTGAATGACAATTTTTTATACAACGCAAATAATTTGCGGTCGTTAAATTATAGTATGGCGCAGTCGTCGGCGTCTATGGATAGCATTGCATTGCCTCTGGCGGAAGGATCATATTCAAATTTCAGCACGATGGATCTTGGCACGTGCTCAAGTCCGGGTGTAATTTCAGGTTCTCACAGACCGTTTCAGAAAAAAGTGCCCAAAAGGGGAAAAAATGGATATTTCGTGTCTGTGGACAGCATAACTTTGGTTCTAATGTATGGATCATTTTCAAATTACAGTATGTTTCTTGGCACACGCTTAAGATCCAGGTTTTAATTTCGGGTTCTTGGAGCCACTGTTTCATAAAAACGGACCAAAAAGGGTTAAATTGTGTGTTTTTGTAGCTTTGAATAGTGGCCGCCGTAAAATACTGTCCGCCTTTACAATTGTTACATATGATAAAGTCCGAGGACGGAATAAACCTCATGATGATAATGAAATATTGTCCTCTTGGATTTTCCAGTGAAATGTATAACAGGAAGAACACTTTTTCACAGGACACTATTTTGGCTTACATCTTCACATATTTGACTGTAGAATCTTTACTATTTATCGATTTTTTTGTGATTTTTTTCTTCTATTGTGTTCCTTAGAAATTTCCTATCTGTATTATAACAACGGATTTCACTTGGCATGTCACGTCCATGAGATAAATTTGGCCCAAGGGGCGATTAAAAAAAACTAGAAAAACTGTGAGAAAAGCTCACTGATGTATACCCCCACTCCCACATTTGATATTCAATCAAATCAAATTCTGAAATAAAAAGTGCACATCTACATTATGTCACAAAGACAGTGTTAAAGTTTCATGAACATCTATTCAGTGGTTGAATTAAGGGTAGTTCAAGAGCGGATGAAAGATGGGTACCCACTTGTAAAGTTATGGCAAAGTCCATGTTTTGCTATGGCAATCCCTAAAAAATCAATTTAATCAAATTTTGAAATATCATGTGCACATCTACATTTTGTCCCAAAGACTGTGATAAAGTTGTATCAAAATCTATTCAGTGGTACAGGTGGAGAAGCGGATAAGAGATGGGTATCGATTTGTAATGAAATGGCTAAGTCCAAGTTTTGCTATGAGAATCATCAAATTCTAAAATAGGATGTGCACATCTACATTATGTCACAAATAGGAAAAAGAAGGGGGAAACGGGGAATGTGTCAAAGAGACAACGACCCAAAGGGGAGTAATAACAACTCAAAGCCAACATAAGATCTTCAATGAACGGTGAGGAAACCCCACACCCAACGGCAGGTCGGAGTTGGCCCCTAAATAAAGAGTAATCAAGTTCAGCGAAATAAACACATCATCCTAGACTCCCATAGACATAAAGTGAACTAACTAGAAAACAGACAAGGACACACAAAGGCTTAATAAATTTCCTAACTTAGGACAGGCGCAAAACTGCTGCGGCGAGGTTAAACTAGTTTTATTGGATCCAAACCTTCCCCCTATAGCCAATGTGATAAATAAAAAAAAAACAAAAAAAAAAAAAACATTCGTAACAACAGTAAAATTCAGTTGGCAACAGGACTGAGTCAATTGTTAAAAATGAAACTGAAAGAACTAAATATACGGACATAAACATGAAATCACAAGAGACTACTAGCAGTTAACTGACATGCCAGCTCCAGATCCATTACCAACGGACAAATTAAGTTATGTACCCTCAGTATACAGCTTCCATCAAGATCCCTTCCTGTGAGGAGTTTAGCATAATGATTTCATGTATATACCGGAATACATAACCCGTGTCCATGCAATACTGATTTTAGAAATTTAGAATGTGTTTAGTTAAAATGCAAAGACTGTCAGGAGGAGTTGGATACCTACATGTAATGTAATGGCTAAGTCCGTGTTTTGCAATGGGAAACCTCAAATATCAATCAAATCAAATTTTGAAATAGGAGGTGCACATCTACTTATGTCATAAAGACTGTTAAAGTTTCATAAAGATATATTCACCGGTTCAGGAGGAGTAGCGGATAAGAGATGGGTACCCTCAGGTGTAACGGACGGACAAAAGAAAAGACTGAAGGACGGATGGACAACCCCATCACTATATACCACCACCTTTCAAGCGGAGGGTATAAAAATTAAGTCTGATTTTCGTGCATTGTTTTGCAATGGATTTCTTATGAAAAATAACAGCGCTGCATTATAAGATTTTTGATAACTTGTTTCCTTTCCGAGCTATGAGGGTCAAACGGGACCAAAATTGCAAACATGCAGATTACCTAACGTATTTCAACGGATTTTTTTCTTTGGATTTCTCTCGTTGTAAGCTTTGTTGAAGTGGCAACACTTTTATTGTAATGAAGTCAAGATTAACACCTTACAAATGTATACAATGTTGTCTTTGTAGGACGGCGAGTCAATGAAAGGTAAAGATCCTAATTTTGGTTGACCGTCCTTGACCGCGGCAATAAGAAGTATGCCGGGGTATAAGGGATCAAATGGGCTAAGATTGCATTTTTTTTAAGAAATTTGTGAAATTTTTATTTGTCATCAGAATTTGATGAGATTTTTTTCTTTGGATTCCTCTTGTTGCAAGCTTTCAGACGTATGCCGACAGATTTGGTGTTTAGCACTTACTGTTTCAGAGCTATAAGGGGGCAAAAGGGCAAATTATAATTTTTCAAAATATTTGAAACTCTATTTTTTGTTTGACTTCAACAGATTTTTTTCTTTGGATTCTTCTTTTTAGAGTAAGGTTTAAGTAGTATGGCGACGGATTTGACTTATCTCTTACTGTTTCGGAGCTATAGGGACCAAGGAAAGCCAAAATTGCAGTTGCTGAAATACGTAAAATTTTATTTTGAATCGGAATTCAATTAGATTTTTTTTCCTTTGAGTTCTCTTGATGTAAAATTTAGGTGTTAGTCAACAGATTTTGCTTAGTTCTTACCGTTTTAAAAGGGATAATTTTTTAGTTTCCCTAGTTTGTGTCCAGGTAATTAATGTGTCAAAAGACTCCTTATTGTGTCCATCAAATTACTGTGTGAAACTCTTTACGTGTCCACATTGTTGTTTTAATTTATAAATAAATAAATAAATAAATAAATTTTATTTAGAGTCGGCATATATACACAATAAGAAACATAAGCACTGGTGTGCTTTTGACCGACATAATCAACAATAACATAACACAATATAACAAAGCATGCAACATACAAGAGACACAAATATGAAGAGCTGGCTATGATAAACATAATAAAAGAGATGTCAATGAGAATAAATAAATAAAATAGCAACTAAAAAAGCAGATCTAAGCTAAAAGGCAAGTATAAGAGCAAACGTGCAAGCTAAGCTAACAATTTTAGTTTGGAATGACCTAGATGGTATCAGCACATATAGTGCAATTACAATTGTTCCCATCCCAAGATTTAATTATGCTTTAAACTGGTTAAAATTAGATGTTTTTCTAAAATCATCAGGTAGGTCATTCCATAAAAACAGCAGCAACATATTTAAAAGAGTTTTTACCGTAAGTTGTTGTTCTAACTCTTTGAATATCTACAATATTAGAATATCTAAAATTATAATTTGAATTTTTAAAAACAACAAGGTCATATAAACAAGGTGGTGACCTTAAAACATTCAATAGCCATCGTACGCATCCTTCTGATCTTAAGTGATGGTACTTTCGCTCGATCTATTAATTCATCATATGTACTCTTGTAGTCATCATATATGAATCGCAAGGCTCTCTCTTGAATTTTTTCCAATTTATCAGTATTACTTTTAGTGCAAAAATGCCAGGCCAAAGGACAAAAATTAAAGTTTGAAAGAATGAAAGTATGAAAAATGGTGAGCTTATTCAATTTTGACAGAAAACAGCCAATGCGTTTAAGCACGTTGAGTTGCTGAGAGGCCTTGCGACATATATTTTTTATATGTTGATTAAAATTTAATTGATAATCTATATCGATCCCCAGTAATTTTACCACATCATCACAATTTATTACAGCTGACTCAATATTAAAAACTGGTTTCATATCATGCGTCTTATTTCCAATGGCAATAACCTGAAATTTATCAGGGTTAGCCTGCATACAATTAATTTTTGAACCAATCGATCAAAATGGCATCGCCGTGCGCGGTCCCGGCTTATGAATAAGCCCGCAGCATCCTCTGAGCTTGGAGTATGAGTCTTCCTAACAGAGGACCCCGAGGGAACCCCGGGATATAGAAATAGGACCTAGTATCTCCGGCTTGCGGGGTGTGACCCCTCCTAAACGGAGGCTGATCCCGAGGGTCCCGGGATATAGAAATAGGACCCATTCCGTGGTTGTGCGGGATTGATAAATACACAACCCATCTTTCGGATGGGATGTAAACTCAGGTCCACGTGTTGGAAGAAACGCCACGCTTCCTGCACGTTAAAGAACCCTTGTAGCAAGCTCTTTTGGGGTGGTCCGTAGGTGATCGGCTACAAGGCTAATTTCCCCACCCTTGACGATTTCACCCTACTTTTCCAGTGGCAGTCAGAATTTCCCGTCCTATGGCCCTTTCCATACCCCAAAGTAATTATTCATTAACAAACTTGTTCTCGTCTTGATATAGCTGAAATATTGCTGAGTAGACGTTAAACAATATTCAATCAATCAATCAATCAATCAAAATGGCACTTTCATTTGAAAGAACAGACATTAAATTATCGAAATCATAGTCAGCATACGACAAGGTGTTATCATCAGCATAGTTATATAATGTACCATGCTCAATAAAATAAAATATATCATTTATAAAAATGTTAAAAAGTAGGGGACCGAGTAATGAACCTTGGGGCACGCCTTTAGTGATGCCAGCCCAGTCACTGAGAACTCCCTGAAGCTTGATTTGTTGCTTACGGCCTGTTAAGTAATTTTGGAGTAATTTCACTGATTTTGAAGAAAGACCAAAAGCAAAGAGTTTACTTAAAAGGATATCATGTGGCAGACAATCGAAAGCTTTTCGAAAGATCCATTAATATAGCTGCCACATACTGATTTTTGTCAAGTGCAGATTTCCAGTCTTCAAGGAGTCTCAGCAGAGTGGTCTGACATCCGTGTCCCTTTCTAAAAGCACATAAAAAAGAATGAAAAATATTTTCAAAATAATCTGTTAATTGATCTGATAAAACCCTTTCATATAATTTAGATATTGTTGGTAAAATACTAACAGGGCGGTAATTTTTTTATCCAAAGGATCACTTTTTTTATATAAAGGTACAACCTGAGCCTCTTTAAGTCGAGTTGGAAAATTACAATTTTGAATAGTATGATTTATTAAAGACGTAATATTTTTGTTAAGAACGGAAGCCCCAGTGGTCAGCATGCTGCGATCGTATCATGCTGCACTCAGCGTAGCTCTTTGATTTGATTTAAACGTATTTCATTTGCTCAAAAACATAAAGCAAAACGGATCAGACACAAGTTAATGAAAATTAGATCGACTTCTCCTTAATTACAATATAATACAATAGTATGCAGACATGAGAGTTCAGTAATACCCCATCACACTAGGCCACGATCGAACTACGACTAAGAAAATAATTAGGATCGTGGTGCGATCGGGATAATCGCAGTAAGGTCGTGGTAGGATCGTAGAAAGGTCTTCATGGTCGTGATGGTCGTGGAACAATTTTGAACATGCTCAAAAAAATCGTAGTGCGGTCGTGGTGAAATTTTGTCGTAGTGATGTCGCACTAGAGTCGTAGTACGGTCGTGGAAAGGTCGTGTCAAAGTCTTCATGATCGTGATAACATCGTAGTGGGGTCGTGAAATGCCAATTGCGAAGATTGCGCTACGATCACAGTACGATGCTACTACGATCCCATTACGACCATTCCGATTCTACTACGTTCTCATTACGACCATTCCGATTCTACTACGACTATTCCATGTTTCTGCCACGACCAAACCACGATTGAACTACGATATAAAAGACCATAGTACGAGTTCACGCCGACTTTACCACGACTTTACTGCGATCACGCAATAACCGTTCCATAGGAAAGATAAATATTGACTTGCCAAATACCAGAGAATATTTAAAGCTGTTACAATTCGTATGAGCATTCGACTAAAAAATATGATGCGAAAACAAGAGCTTTTGTTGCAGATGTTTCTGATATGCAATATATCACCCTCTTAGACCATGCAACCATCTTTCATGCTGTGATATTGGACTCTCAGACTGCATCATGATTACTGATTATTTTCATGAACTGCTAAGAAAACGAAGAAAATGCAGTACATCGTGATCACTTTGTTGGCTATTACTGTAATATTTCGCTGAAATGCCTCTCCACTACCACGCTTTTTTCACAGGTTTTGATGATATGAATGGAATGTTGTTGCAATCAGTGAAATTTCAGGAAAACAAATAAATTATATGTTGCATAGTATTTATACCAAACAGAGGCAATTGAATACCGAAGGGACAAAGAACAAGATTACATAAATCAAAGTCCATAGCCAAGGCAAAAGAAAGAATACTAGAAGACGGAAGACCAAAGATGCTACACAAGCACAAAACGCAAACACTACAAAACAACAATAAAAAGTACATCACTAACAGTGTGAACTCTTTAAAAGAGTGATATCAGGTGCCCCGAAAGGGTAAGCTTTTCCTGGCCTGCATACAGCACCCGTCACAGTCAGTGAGGCATTTATGGGTTTGGAAGATCTGTTTGGTTGCTGATCGGTTAATGCCATTCTCAAACCCGTAGACAAACCCAAATAAAATTGGTCAAGATTGTGGTGACATCGTCGTAGAATAGTTGTACGAACTTGTTAGGTCGTATTAGAATCTTGGTATCGTCGTTACGGGAGCGTAGTAAGGTCTTGATGGACTTGGAAATGTCCAAATTGTGCCGAATGTACCACGACTTCTCCACGACCTTTAATTATTGCAGGTCGTAGTAAGGTCCTCATGGTCGTTGCGTAGTGTGACACAGGCATAATGGAGTAAAAAAGGGTATTTTTAGAGTAATGACAAGAGGATAAGAAAAGAGAAGAGAGCTCTTTAATTGGCTGATAGCTCCTTTTAGATAAATAAATTTAGTCATTTGATCTAGTAGTTTGCCTAACCAGTCTGAAATCCGGTGGTATTTAAACAATAGAAAATGAACTCTCGTTTAGAAAAGATAAAAATGTCGATTGCAACGCGTAAGTCGTTGTCAGGGCCTGATAAAAGTTACTTATAACATGAAAATTTATACTCTGTTATGTTCATGTGACGTGGGGTTTTGAATGGGTTTTAACTGAAGGCACGCCCTTTTCTTAATTGAACCAATGAAATTTTGTGTTGGTGATTATCCTGATGATCGTGGGTATAAATGGAAAATGGTGCTGTTTCGAAACGATATAATTTTGCCTAGTAACATAGGATTAGACTTGGATCTTAGCATTTCATATGCAAGAATCGTTACTAAATTGACCTATAAATAAAGTTAAAAAATCTATCGGTACATATAATCTTGTCTGGGTACATGCATTTTAACGCCCTATAGCAATTGATTTTGACCAGTGTGTCCATTCAATATTTTCATCACGACAGTAAATTATGTAAGCAATTCGCATAGGGCAAGTTTAATCACTATTTAACTACAAAGTAAAGATCTGGAAATTGATTGACGTTTTCACTATAGATTGTATTTGTTTATTTCTTTTGAAATCTTGACATTTTGTTGACTGTTAATTTTCGTCGCCATGCTGTTAATTTGACACAGAAGAGTTTTTCTAGAAGGGAGATAATTTTATACCACTAGATTTCCCGCTGTAACTTAGCAGCTGTGATACAATATTGAAAAACAAGGCCCATGTTGGTTTTTTTTTATTTTCTGTATTATTTTCTTCGATAAATAGAAATTTTGGCGATTTTATTTACATATAGACTTTCTGGTGTTTTGGTCGTTAAGTTCTAAATTGATAGCTATAGATTGCTAATGTATTAATGTTTTGTGACATGTTAACAACATATTGTGTAAAAAAATTAAGTTTCAGACTTATTTTTGGTTCACAAATGTCAAAATTAGCACCCCTCCACTGAATATTAAAGGAAAACCTGACTTTGAGGTGTCAGTATACCTCAATACATAAAATTGATATACTAGTATATCTTTAAAAAAAGGATGAAATATTATCTCATTTTGTAAAAGTAAGTTGTAGGAAAATGACAACTCCGCCACACCTACCCTTTTCAAGGGGAATTCCTGCATAGGACCCCAACCCCGACGGCCAAAATACAAACGGATGGTATTCCTATTGAGTATAGGGTAAATACAAGAAATATGACTTTCGTACACAATGGATTCGTTGACGACTTAATCAGCGAAGACACCTTTCAGGAGAAGGTGCAGGACCAGAATCAGGAAGCCCTCACATGGAAGGACTTGCCCACAAGAGTGATCTATAAGATCTTGGAGGTGGTTTAAGTGGGAGGAAAATTTGGCAAAAGCAAAATTCTCACTCTGAAAAATCGAGAAGGGGAGACCACCAAGGCATGGGCCTGTCCCACGCTCAACAAAGAAAAGAGTCCATTGCAAGGAGCTTTCGTTCGGAGCACTGGATTCAAACAGAGCAAGAAATTTAACCAGCACTACCTTTCATACAATCTGGTGAGGAAGTAAAAAAAATACCAGAGGGCTAGGGGTAAAGACGCAAAATTTCCCAATCCAAAGCGGATTTGGATTTTTTTTATCTGGAGGGTTCGAGAATGAGCGGGGAGAGAGACGTAGCCGATCGAGGCGCGATTGGAAGAACCCTCCCTACGGCGCATGTGCATTCAATTCTTCACTAATTAGGGTAGAAGGTTGACGAAGCTGATCCTTTTCGTAGTAATAATTTTTCAGGCAGACTGCAGGAGCACCATTTTCATCTGCCAAGCTGGGACCTATAGGTTTTGGCTAATGAGTCGCACGGTATCTCGATGCTTCTTTTCCTTCTTGGCGACTCGGTGTGAGATCAAGGACAGGACCATATTTCCCGTAGTACATAGGCAGGCGAGGGAACCCAGGGAATGGATGCCACTGCACCCACACCGGTCAGAGCAGACCCCATCGTACCACTGGTCAGCAATAGACTGCCCACGGAACACGCACCCAGGACAATGGAGACAACATTATCCAGTCGGTTATAGATCTTCAACGCATGCTCATATCTCCGGATTTCTGCGATGAGCTCCTCTTCTATGCAAGCAATATGACTGACATCTGCATCGTCCATTTATTTATAGGAGCATGCCCTAGCAGGGGAATACTCTTGAAGGGGCTATTGGGGCCAAGGATCAATCCACTACCATCGTAGAGCCGACTTCCGCTCTTCAAATACAATCCATCACCGTAAATATTGGGCAAAGTACCTGGGCTGAGATGCAGATCACGACCCTGGGATTTCACGCAGCATACTTTTCCACCCTTTTTGAGATATAATCCGGATCCCACGGCTTTTTGGATGACTGCAGTACCAAAACCGCTTAAAGAACCCACACCCAAAGCAGGCAGCACGGTTTTGGCTACCATAGGTAGCACGGCAGAGGCGAGACCTGCAAGCATGGGGAGAAATCACCTTCCTGTACGTTATACCTCACCTGCTTCGGGCTCATCTCCAAGACCATACAACCCTTACCACTCTGCAAAAGCTTGGTGATGCGTTGAGTCTGCCGTTGAGTGAAGAACATCTTATACCCACCAGATAGGTTGGCGACTCAGTGTGAGATCAAGGACAGGACCATATTTCCCGTAGTACATAGGCAGGCGAGGGAACCCAGGGAATGGATGCCACTGCACTCACACCGGTCAGAGCAGACCCCATCGTTCCACTGGTCAGCAATAGACTGCCCACGGAACACGCACCCAGGACAATGGAGACAACATTATCCAGTCGGTTATAGATCTTCAACGCATGCTCATATCTCCGGATTTCTGCGATGAGCTCCTCTTCTATGCAAGCAATATGACTGACATCTGCATCGTCCATTTATTTATAGGAGCATGCCCTAGCAGGGGAATACTCTTGAAGGGGCTGTTGGGGCCAAGAATCAATCCACTACCATCGTAGAGCCGACTTCCACTCTTCAAATACAATCCATCATCGTAAATATTGGGCAAAGTACCTGGGCTGAGATGCAGATCACGACCCTGGGATTTCACGCAGCATACTTTTCCACCCTTCTTGAGATATAATCTGGATCCCACGGCTTTTTGGATGACTGCAGTACCAAAACCGCTTAAAGAACCCACACCCAAAGCAGGCAGCACGGTTTTGGCTAGCATAGGTAGCACGGCAGAGGCGAGACCTGCAAGCATGGGGAGAAATCACCTTCCTGTACGTTATACCTCACCTGCTTCGGGCTCATCTCCAAGACCATACCACCCTTACCACTCTGCAAAAGCTTGGTGATGCGTTGAGTCTGCCGTTGAGTGAAGAACATCTTATACCCACCAGATAGGTTGGCATGCAGCAATCGGACACTCACGGGGCAACCATTCTTTGCCACACGCTGGATCTTCTCTGCCTGACCCTTCGTAAAGTTGAGACCATACTCTTGATAATCCATCTATTTATACCGCATGCAGATGGAAGCGGATGGTGAGATTCTTCCCCCGAAGATCGATGGGGCGATCGTCTTGATCGGTCAAGTAGGTTTGCATGTGGTTGATGGTCGTCAGGGTCACGGGTATGTAGATCAGATTCTTAGGGGTCTGGATGATCTTCATGCCCGGATCGACCCCGGGAAAGAAACTATAGATGGTGGACTGCTGGGTGCCGTTGACGTAACTGCCATGGATGATATCACTATTCACGAGGATACTATTGATGCTGATGATATCGACGATATGCTCACCCTCCACGTATCCATTCATTCTCCGGTCGTAGATATACGTTCGGCGATCGAATCCAAGTACCGTATTCAGGCTATTGGGCACATCGAAATCCACTTGGCAGCTTCTGGCGAGGGTTAGCGTTGCTCTCAGAGTCGCGCGGTTTGCATCGAGAAGGATCTTAGCCTAGTGTTTGCTGAGCTGCATTTACCGCTGGATCTCATCGTTGATATCGTCGATGCCGTAGGAGGCGGTGCTCAGGGCGATGGGAAACCAGTGGACACCTTCGTCTGGGGAGTAGCGGAAGGAATTATTTCCGGCATGGATATTATGGATGGAGTAGTACAGCTCCAAATTCACGAGGGCCATCTCGTAAGATTTCTCTTCACGCAATCGGAGAGCTGGGTTGAAGCGGGTCAAGATATGACTATCGTCCCCAGAGCAATGAATGAGAACTCATGCTTGGGTTCGGTATTGGTGGAGATTTTCCGCCAAAGTGAAGCGTCCATTTATTTACAGGTGGTGACGTAGAAAGCGGATACCAGTCTCAGCTTCCATTCTTCCAGCCGTCGTAGTGCTTCTTGAAGTTTTTGGCTTTCACCAAGATGGCGAAGACTTCAGCGGATCGGATGGCAAACACTAGTTAAATATGAATTTTGTCCATTTATTTACTTCAGAGCTCAGCTTCAGTCTAAAATACGACGCTCATCTTCTGGCCATCGGATTGGAATCGGAGGATGCGACCGGAGATGACCAAAGCGTAGGCTTGGATATTGGCGGCGACGTTGCGATCGAATCTCACCTTGATATAGACGTCGATCGTCGAGTCCTTGATGCGCTCACTCTGCTTGGAGACTTCGAATACGAAGAGGGGATGGAGATCCGTAAAGTCGGCCGGGGTGATGCCTGGATTGCTCACCAGGTGATCCATATTGAAGAATTTCCAGCGGAAATCGGCGGCTTCCTTAAAGAACCTGGATATCTTCTGATTCGTGAAGGAGGCACGATAACCCAAGGCGGGATATCTCATGGAATTCAAAGTGACCCAGATATAATTCACGCGGCAGTGGTCGAGGATGGCGGGGTTGGTTTCTCGATCGTTACTCTTATCGGTCTGGAGGGCGACGATCACCCATCGAGGTCTTTCGGGGCTGCTTCGGGTGGAGAGGCGCCAGGTGAATTCATTGCTTTTGGGGACGCCGATCGAATCGCAATGTCTCATGTGGTAGCGGATATCTAGCTTCACCTTGCTCTCGGTGGTCTTATAGAGCCGCAGTTTCTGGTCGTCGAAGGGTACCACATGAACCAGGAGAGATTGCTGAGGACGATCTTGCCGGAATCGCTGATATTGGCAGCATCCCGGAAGATGGCGTCATTATCCGATGCGCGGACGAGAGTGAGCTCATGCTTGAATCCGTAGACCAGTTTTTCGTAGTCCTGGGCAAAACCGAAGATATACTTCAAGGGGATGGTGAAGGAAAAGGATCTCTTATTGGCGGGCTTGGCGATGACGTATGCCTTGTGCGCGGCAAATCCCAGATTCTCGGAGTTGGCGTCTGCTGAGGTATCCTTGACTCATAGCTGGTTGAGGCCTTAGGACTTTGAGAAATCGTCGGGATACGTGAGAAGGCCCAGCATGGTGGTGGCGACCCCCGGATCGTTTAAGTGCTCGATCGTTTGCCCGGAAAGCTTGTAGCTGATTGATTTGAAGAGGTAGAGCATTGCATTATAAATGAGGGAGATGAGGTTGGCATCGGCAATGCCCGTCCCATCATTCTTCTGGAGCCTTCCTTCCAGCAAGAGGTAGCTCTGGGATGGATGAAGGAAGATATCCCGCGACTCGATGCTGGTATTCGATGAATTCGTACTCCTGGATGCTTTCGTCAAAAGTCAGTCCTTCGGTGATAGTAAGCATATCAGCCATCAAATATTTATTTATAGCACTGGACGAAGTCGAGGACGGTTGCTATGCCGCCACCCGAGATGAGATTATTGAGGCGGACCTGTTGCTGAGGGTCCTCTTGTTCTTGGCTGTAGATGGTGCTGGGGGCTTCTTTTGCGGGTTACTCGATGAACGACATGGCTGCATTGGAAGCGGCGCTCACGGCCTTGCTTCCCAACGTCTTCGCGGTGGAGGAGGTGAACACTCGTCTCCGGCGATAACCGTGATTCACTACTAAATTTATTTAGAGGAGCTTTCGATGCATCTTCTCGTACTCCTCCCTGATATGGTTGGATTTCCTCATGGCGTCGAGGATGGCCACAATTTCGTTGCGCACCCCATTATTCTCAGCCTGGTATGCGGCGGCGCAAAGATCGAGACGATGCAGCAACTGGTCGAAGCATTTGGGAAGAAAGCCGGTCCGGATCCTACTCCCATACTTATCTTGCTTATAGAGGTACGAGACGATCTCCTTCCACTTCTTGCATTTGCTAGACTTGGGGGTCTGCGAGAGTGAAGAATTGCCTTGATACATGGCACTCGATGCTTGTAGGATATCGCCATAGGTATTCAGGTCGTCCACCTCGAAATCTTCGGGATGCTTCATGACCATGAGCTCCTATAGGCCGGGTACCCTATAGCGCTCGATGATATCGAAAGTGACGGGGAGACTCCCGATCATGATGGCACCGTTTTCCACTCGCAAAAAGTCGATGGAATGAACGTCCCTAAGCCATTGGACGAACACCCCTAGGCGATGGAACGAACGCCCCTAAGCGATGGAACAAACGCCCCTAAGCGATGGGACGAACGCCCCTAAGCGTCTATTCATTTGGGGAGTAGAAGACTTCCGTCCTCCCCAATGGTTCTATTATCGTTCTCCCCACCTTCCGGACTTTTACGCCCGACCAGAGGGTGGTGAATTTGGGCATGGTAATAATCTCTCCGCGGATACGGTCCAAAGCCTTACCGTGAGCGATCGGAGCTCCACACCGGCAGCATGCCGTAGGAAATAGCCTTGAATACATCTTGCATTTATCGCTTGGCGATATGGAAGGGTACGTGCATTGATGACCGCGAACCGTCTTGATGCAGTACTTGGGTCCGGGCGGCGGCCGTCGGTGGGAATGGGAATTATAGGACCTTCCCTCGAAATCCTGCTCATCGATGTGGCGAGCATACCTTTCGGCACTGCATCTTCCGCAGCTATATCCTGGGTCCATGCCGTCAATAAGCACTCGCTCCCACTGGTACTCGCATTCAGGGGTCTTGGGAGATTCTCGATCCAAGTCCCTTTGATTTTCAGGAAAAATTCCTGTAAATGATTCATTCTTTATTTTATACAAGACATAACTCATCTAGATTGCATCGATACTTTCCAGCCGTCTTGGGCTCGTGAGATCGATGGTCATGAACCCGTGAGGCTGGACCCAAGAGCGGTTGCATAGGGTATCGAATTGAGCCGGGGTGAGATCGCTGCAATGGTCCCAGTGGATAAGATCGCGATTCTCGAAGAGTAAGATGAAGTTGACATTCTCCTGGATCGATTGCCGCGGGAGCTTGTAATTTTGGCAGAGGTAGAAGCAATCCACGTTATTATGGCGCCCGCGCATGTAGCAAACTTCGCACTTGCTCTGCTTGCTGATCATCAAGTCGTCGAAGACCATGAGATTCTTGCGAGAGGGGTCGAGGTCGCGGGGATCAGGCACGTCGCTTACCTGCTCGAAGATACCACTTGGTTTTGGCGGTGGCTTCATCGTGTCCAGCACATCGATCAAGGAGTGCGGATAGCGATCCTTGATGGAAAGAAGCTTGCGGATACCGTCTTTCGAAAATCCTTACCCCCAGCGCCCGCCGCAGCAGCTGGTAAATGGGGTGGTAGAGCGATTTTCCGAAGTCGCAGAGTCGATCGTAGTCGACTCATCCGTCGCGCAGGAGGAGGTTATTCAGCCGCGTCGTCTTACCGCAGTCCGATTTTCCGATGCTCAGTCCTCGGATGGATCGCTGCGGGAGGAGAAAGTGATTATGCCTACTCGCGGTAGGCTCATCGTACGTAAGGTCTTCAACGTCCATTTATCTATATCAAATGGCAATGTACTGCTTGAAATGCAAAGTAAGACGGCGACGAAAGGCTTGAGCGAGGTAGTGACCAGAAATGGGAGGATTGGGACCTGCGCCGTCTGTAGCTCCCAGAAGTCCCAATTTATCGCTGCGTCAGGCGCTGAGCTCTGGAATAAGATGCTCAATTGCATGCCCGTGGAAATGCACTTACCGGGGCATATATTCACCGGCCCGGTCATGCCCATCATCGGCACCAAGGCACGATTTGGGCTTGGTGCGAGGAAAAAAAGTAAGATGGTCGGATGAGCTAGCCGAAGAGCTACATGAGTCAGTCCGATGCAAATTCCAGAAGCGTCGCGTGGTGGTAGGTGGGGTGGACGAAACCTGGGCAGCTGATCTAGTAGATATGAGCACCTTCTCCCGCGATAATCGAGGCTTCAAATACCTCTTGAGCATCATCGACGTCTTCTCCAAGTATGGCTGGCTGATGCCGCTCAAAGATAAAAAAAAAAGTGCGACGGTGCGAGATGCATTCCGGACCGTCTTCAAGGATCGCAAGCCCGAGAAGCTATGGACCGATAAGGGAACGGAATTTTATAATTGTGAGATGAAGGATCTACTCCAGAAGCACGACGTCGAGCTCTACTCTACGGAGAATGAGAAATCGAGCGTGGTGGAGCGCTGGAATCGTACCATGATGGACCAGATGTTCAAGTACTTGTCGGCCAATTCTACGCGCACCTACCTCTATGTCTTGGACGATCTCGTCCACCAGTATAATACCACCAAGGATCGATCCATCAAAATGACTCCCATGTCTCCCACCGCCGCCAGCCAGAAAGAGCACGAGGCCAAGGTCTTCTGGAATCTTTACGGAGATCTCCCACCCAATAAGCCTCATCCATTCGACGTTGACGATAAAGTCAGGATCATCAAGAAGGGCACTTTCGAGAAGGGATATACACCGCGCTGGACGGAGGAAGTCTTCACCATCTTTCAGGCCCTAGCGACGCAGCCACCAACCTATCTCCTCAAGGACTTCTACAACGAGAAGATCTATGGATCCTCCTACGAGCAGGAACTGCAGGGCACTGATCAGGGCGTCTTTCGCATCGAAGATATCTATCCTGCGACTACGAACCAGGGGTGGGGTCAAGGAAATCTTCGTGAAATGGCTAGGATATCCAGCATCTTTCAATTCATGGGTGAAGCAATCCGACTGGCAATGATCCCCAGCAGGCTTTCCGGTCTCGATCAAGGGAGACCAGAAAGACGCATGCTTAAGCTCGACGAAGAGCCTTAATGCGTCTAGATCCGCCTGCAGGTGGTCGTAAACGGCTTTGGTGATGGGCTCGTTATCCATCTGGAGGAGTGGGAGATTAAGCACGCGATACTTTCGCATGTCTAGGTTCGTAGTCATCAAACCGCCACTGGTCGAGACGCTCTGACTTATCGACTTTGCCATCTTCTGCAGTCATCAGCTTTTTAGTTAGGTATTTGAGGGATGCATCATACTCCTTTGCATCCGCTTGATGGTCGCCTGAATCTCCTTAACTTCTGAATCTAGCTCGTCCGTGTCTTTCATACTTTTTTTCAGCTGCTGGTTGACCCATTTCTTCGTCACGGCGTCCGAGCTATCCCGCGGCAATCCAAGACTGATGATCAGATGATCGTTCATATCGAGATCCTGAAGCATCCGCCAGATGGGCATGCGCTTCCTCGAGTGAGATCCAAACTTATCCACTTATCTATAAGTCGAAGATCACCTCCTCGAGCGTCCAACCTTCCGAAAGAAGCTTCAATACGTGCAAGCAAAAGTGTCCGCAGACCACGTCGCCGCAACGCTGAAGCTCATGGGTATTATATCGAATCTCTGGGTTCAGATAGTCGAAGGTCTCGTTGAATGGGGGTAGGCCGTAAGGATCGAAGTAAAGTTTGAGTCCTTCATGCTTGTGCCAGCACGTCCATTGCGTGCCGGGGCCATCGCGATCGTCGTGATTCAGGATGCCACATTCGATGGAGTGTAGGGCGGGAGGTAGGGCATTGCGCATGAATACCCCTCTGAATCGAGGGATTCCTAGGGCCTTGGCAGCTTCCTCCAGCTCTAGACTCGAGAGGGGCTGGTAGGGAGAAGGATGCCTGCTCGAGGCGGGTTCTGAGCTCTCATCGCTTCTCATAGAGATCCATCCTCTGACGATATTTATTCGCATATTCCAGCCTTCCATTGTTATGTCTGACGAAGCTCGCAGGATTCTATGCCCATTTTATTTTTATGCGGAGCTGACGCCGTGGGATCGTGGGGGAGGAAGATGAAGGAGGAATGGGCATCCGCACCCATCAGAGCCTGCCAAGGGTCGATGGGCAGCGAAGCGAGAAGATTTTCCCAAGGCTCACTGACCTCGAGAAATTCTGGGGTGGGATCGATCGCTTCAATCTTGGGCGATTCGGTAATGACCATTGGTGAGGGCGCTGATGCCGTCGGGGAGGATGTGACGCTTGTCATCTTTGGTGGAGAGCGCGATCTTGTTGATCTCCTCGGCGTAGATCTGATGGAGATGGCTGCGGAGGATGCTCATCGCTTGGTGAACCTCCTGCTGGGTGGTCAGGCATCGCTTATAATACTCGTATAATCCTGCGCTCAATGACGCTCTTGGTGACTCCCTTCGCCTTCTTCTTGGTGGCCTGACCGTCGTATAGCTTCATCCGGAGCCCCACGAAATCGGTCATGATCTTACCGCCGCACTCGTCCTTGAATACCCCCGAGGACTTTCTTATTCTTGTCGGTGGGGATGTCGGAGGGATGCTCGACGGGGTAGTTGGACGTATCGAATTTGGCCTCGACGTGCGGAGCGATATCCTGGAAGAAGTCGTCGGTCTTGATCTCATAGGCCAAGTTGTCGGTATCGGTGAAGAGAAGCCGTGCGCGATCACCGTACATCTTCGTCATGAATCCATAGTGGAAATCCTACATGAGAAGCTTCGAAATATCCAAGACGCAGGCGGCTAGGTAGATCGGCTCATCAAATTTCAGCTTGGTCTTCTTCATGTGGACGGCTGCTAGATTCTTGGTGAATACCACTCGACAATCGAAGTTGGTTTTGGCCACGAGCTTTAGGACCTGCTTCTCGGTGGTGACCAGCCTGACGTCTACGCACTTTCGGATATTCTCCATGGTCTTGTCAAAGACTGAGTTGACCATGAGCTTGAAGAAATCCTTCTCATAGTCGGTCTTGGTGTTGGCGCGAAGAGCGGTATTCAGATCAACGTAGTGCATGAGCCATAGGGATTGCCCGAACCTGATGATCCGACGGCATTTCGTAAGCTTCATGCCCAACTCCAAATACATCTTGAGATTTAAATAGTAGAGCGTATATTTTTCACGCTTGCCTAGATGAGGCACGAGCTTGTGGACTTTGTCGATCTCCACGTTTTCGGGCGCGAGAGGGTAGTCGTTGTGGGCGTCGTAAAGATCCTGCGGATATTCGAGATCGCATTCTACCATGGCGCCATATTCGTGGTCGTCGGGATACCTGAGAATCTCGTCGATCTCCTCTGGCTCCACCCACTCAAAGTCCCCCGTGGGAAGAGGCTGTGACATCGCTCACCCGTAAAGATTATTGGCATCGAGGTAGGTGAGATACTTGGTGGGATGGGAGCGATCGTAGCCCTCTATGTGGGGGTTATTGGCCTGGGCATGGCGGTGAGAGATCATGGCCACCGCTCCCCTGGTCGCCTGCTCAAACATCATCAGCATATCTGGACCGGAAAGAAGCTCCAATCTTTGCCCAGTGCTTTTGAGGGTGGCGTCGTAGGACAATCCGGGCGATGTGTAGTAGTCGGGAGGATCAAGCCCATAGTGAGTCTGGCAGATGCTCCTGAAATTCTCGTAGATATCCTTTAGCAGCAAGACGTCGGTTTCTAGGTAGAGATCGTGATAATCGCGTAGGGTCTTGCGCTCGAAGGCCCTCTGAGCGTGCCCGTAGTCCTCGTCGGTGATATGCACATCGTAGAGCTTGCTGAAGAAGGCTTCTTTGGGTGGGAGCTGAGTCTCTTCCAGCTTGGCCGGCCCATCCATATACTAGTAATCGTAGGGAAATTCTCCCTTCCGAATCATTAGCTCGTGGTGATCGCCGAATCTCGCCTTCACGGTCGCGAATTTGTCGGGGTCATATTCTTTGCTCGATTTTCAAGCTTATTCGTTAAAAACCTGCATGAGTCGACGAATCGCATCTCTAAATTATCCACTTGCTTGGAGAAGCTGATATATTTCTCATCGGTATTACCCTCAGTGTTTCCAAGCTCCTTGACGAAGATGTGGGAATCATACCCGCTCAAGTTGTGGAAGAAAATGGGGGTGTGCTTCGGGAGCTGGAAATCCAGATTGCACTGGTGTGTGCTGCGCCGCGATATTTCCCGGTCAGATGGTCGTGGTCCCGAACCTTATCCTCTCCCAATTCATCCCCACAAATATGGCAGTGCGTGTTTTCTTCGAAGCTCTCCTTGTACTCGTCGGTCATCACCATGGGCTTGGTCTCCTATATCTTACCGATTGCCCGCGCTTCCTCCTCCATGCACTGCACGAATTTCTTGGCTGCATTTTCCCCGCAATAGATGATCGGATCTTTGTAGTCCCCATGAGCATATTTTACGTCATAGCAGAAACCTGAGGGTCACTGAAGTTGGTAAGCCTTCGTGTAGGAGTATGATGGATCCGGCTGGCAGGTGCTGAGCTTCTCCGTGAAGCACTCAAAGTCCGCATAGATGACGAATGGGCTCTCATCATCTTTTTGTGATTGCGAAAGGCTATGGTGGCCCCTTCTTCCGGCATCTCGATCCTGGACCGCATCCTTCTGATTTCTGCTTGGTAAAATGGCACAAGCACCTACGACAAAAGTAAGCTTGCCCATCGTGATTTGTGACCTGCGTACTCAGAAGGCGTGATAAGCTCCAGCAGTAATGCTGCTTGCCTTCGCGCTTTAGAGAGAGGAGATCTACGTGGGTGGGGCCCGTATTCTTGGATATCTTGATGGGGTAGATCTGAAGGTCCTCTTCCTCATCTTCAACCTTCGAATCCAAAGACTTTGACTTTGATGGCGGGATTCTGCCTCTAGAATTTATCGATCGCTTTGAGCGAAACCGGGAAGTCGATGCCTTCGACTTTTAGCTCATCTTCCCATTTCTTGTACTGACCTACGCAGTTGGTGGATTACTGATCGACTTCCTCATGGTGAAGAGCTGCCAGCACCGGCCACTGAAAGCAGCGATCATCTTCATTTTTCACGTTGATGATCGCCTTCTTTGTCGCGAAAGCTGATGGGGTTGGTATGAAGGAACCCCCCCCCCCCCTGAGTGGCTTGAATTGGTGAGATGGATTTCTAGCTTCTCGATATGTGCGAACGTCCATCCGCTCCCTTCCCGCATGCACTTTGCCATATTTTCCTTGACCTTCTCCATCATGAAGGCAATCTCCAATTCGAGGTCAGATGATTGAAGATGAGGGTAGTCATGTCTGATCGAAAATAAGGGGTGATGTAGGTATTCTATCCGGTCGCTGGGTTGGTCTTCACCATTTCGTCTAGAAGCACTAAGTTCACTTTCTTTTTGGTGAGAGCATCTGAGATTGTGCTCCGACTTACTTTAAGAAATGTGTTTACGTCGTGCGACTTAACGGGTTCGATGACGATCGTGCCAAATACGAAATTCAGAGCTTCCCGTCTATCAGTGATCTTGATCTCATCCTCGACTTGGTGTTTTTGATGTCCTCTTCCACCAGCTGGATCAGTTCGTCTCTCTTAAGCTAAGCGTACTTGGTGATGCCGCGATTCTTTGCCAGCGCTTTGAGCTGCTTCTTACTGAAGACTTCCTGACGGGCAAATTTACGGGTGGTTTTCTCCTCGATGAGCTTCACAAAGGCCTCCTTGGGCTTCCTGCTGACCCAATCAGACTCTTATCCTTAGCTATGTGGCGGAGGGTCTTCTTGGTCTCTTTGACCACCATATTACCCTCGAAAGGGATGGCCTCCTCCTCTTCCTTCTCGCGCGGTTGCATATTTTGCCTCCAGCAGAGACCATCCTTCCCTGGCTTACTCTTGTATAATTTCCCCTTCTTCCACTTGAGTGGGTAGCCGCAGCTAGTCTTCTGCTCCCCTGGTTGATGCTCAAATCGCTGGACTTGCTCCGCCCCGCAATTTTGACACTGCTGGTTGTGCTTATCCACCTGCGCCAGGTTGGGGCATTGCTGCAATGTTGCTGCTTTTGGAGGTTGGAGTGCTATCTTCCAAATCTTCTTCATTCTCCAGAAAGAAATCCTGGAACCGATCCATCTTATTTCTTTCGGATGTCATATCTTTCTTTCGGGTGTCATATCTTTATTTATATCAATCTGTGACATCCGTACCTTTAAGGTGTCCTTATCCCCACTTTCCTGTGGGACGACTTGTCTGCTAGCGAATACATATGCCATTCTTGTATTTACCCTATGCTCAATAGGAAAACCGCCCGTTTGCATTTGGCCGTCGGGATAGGGGGTCCTATGCAGGATTTCCCCTTGAAAAGGGTAGACGGCAGAATTGTCATTTTCCTACTACTAAAGTATGCGTTTTGACCTCACTCTCAGAAAGTGCAAACATGTTACCCCTTCCCACAAATACTTGCCACAATTCATATCATTTTATTCAGGCGAGAATGCTTAAAACTTTTTATGAAGGCGAAATGTTAGTTGTTCTTAAACATTGAATACACGCAGACTCCTACAAAAGAAAAAAAAGTAAACTGACTGTTGGTGGTTTTTAGGCAATAATATATGTACAAAATATTTATGCAAAATCGGAATTTTCTAGGTATATTTTTAGGCTTTTCATCATTTTAGAAGATACAAGCCAAAATATATCTTTGAAAGGGTTAAGAAATAAAAAATTATTTGTCATTTTTTGAAACTGATCTTTTTAGATGGTAATTGTAAATGCAAACGAAAACATTTTGATAACATAATTTATGAAAAATTTGCAGTTTTTTTTTTATATATTTTTGCAATTAAATGATGTCACAGATATTGTCCAAATATACTAAACAGACATGTAAAAAGAATGTAATTATCTTATTTTGTAAAGCAAGTTAAAAGCGCAAATACTAAAGATATCACATTTTTATTTGCACTTTTTTGTCAATAAATTTGTATCAATATTTGATTATATTTCAATATATGCTATAATAAATATTTCGTTATAGGATAAAAAAACATAAACATGCAGTTTTTGGCAAAAATCTAAATGAGACATCGTACTTCTTTAAGTATTTCAAAGGAATGAGTAAAATTTGATCACTTCCTTATGGGAAGGCCAAAGTAATTCCATTTTATTACTATAAACCCCTAGTTTAGTTATTGTCATGTTTAAAATATTCAGTATCAAGACCATAAAATATATGAGAAATCTTATAAAATATATAAGATATCTTATAAAGTATTAAATACAATATTTTATAAATTTTACGAGATATTTTATAAGTTTTATGAGATATATTTCACTGGAATAAATATAAATACATAATGTACAAGAAGCGTCAGTGAGATTCAAAAGTACCAAAGTTTGACCCCCACAAAAATTGTTGGCTTATTGGTGATTATCATTTAAAATGACCGTCTTCGTTTTATGAGATATATCATAAAGTTTGAAAGATATTTTATATATGGCTTGCATATTCTTATCACCAAAAATCTAGCCAACAGTTCACGACAGGTTGTTTCTCGGTAAAACACAACTACCTGCATCTATAAAATTTCATTAGATAAGATTTATACTTTCGTGTCATACTGGAGAGATTACTTTCATAGTTGTATTTGAAAAACAAATAACTCATCTGATATGGCTGTGATACAGATTGTTATCATTTAGCCTTGAAATCATTATCATCGTGTTGAAATGCAGGCTTTCAGTAAGGTAAACTGGTCCATTTGAAATTTCCAGTTGATATTGTCGATGCGTCACAAAGATCTTTCTGAATGCAATTAAATAGTGAAATTTCCAACCTTATTTACATTATAACATGTTTTGTTCTGTATATCACATTATTATGTTCGATTATCATATTGAATACAGAAAATTGAAGTTATCCGGAGACTTAAAAAACCGACTTTGACCTGCACATTATTTTTTATCAATGTTTACTTCCTTGTTTTGTTTTCTCGGAGCAACAGAAATAGTAGCTTATTATGACATGATTCACCAAATTATTCAGTGAAAATGAATCTGTACTTGAAGCATGGTAAGAAACTTTCTACAGTCAGAGATATATTACTTAAAGAGTTCCATACTCCGGCAGTGGGAAATGTTGAAATAGATCACCAAGTTGAGCCTGCAATTTGGTTCAAAACTTTAATCATAGACGCAGTGTATATCGAATGCGACGTCAGAAATTTATACTGGAGGGAGAAATCCCCTGAATATAGTCTAAGTTCCGAAGGCGATACAGAGTCGACTCGATTGATCCCTCGAATGACAAGATCGGTTTACGAGGAAGGTGATTGTGAAGATTTTGAATTGTTTGTTGCAGTTGAGAAATTTTTGAATGCAATAGAACAAAAATCTTTCGGAGAGGGTGAGCGTGCTCAAGAAATTCTACGAATTCTTCATTTGTATGTACTGCCTGAGATCGTGTTGAAAAAGCAGGATATAGACTTGCTGTTAGATGCATTATCAGCAGTTGAAAATCAAATCGAACTGATATCAGATGAAATTCAACACAAAGACCGTGGTATATATTTAACTGAAACTTCTCTTCGAACTCAGAGAGACAGAATGTTCAGTTTAAATAACTTTGAAAGTGAGAAATACGTCACTACATGCGATGTTAAGTTTCTAGGGGAACTTCTTTTGGACATTGAAAAGGATGTCGATTCTCTAAACTATGAACTTGAATCTTGTCAGTCAGAAGTGAACCGACTTCGCAATGCTGTCACTGATGAAGGGAAAGAAAATCTAGCTAAGTCGAGACAAAAACGAGATGATATTTTCAAATCAATTCAAAAGTATCAAGCCATTCGAGAGACAATTAAAAACGTAACTGTGCGGACACACTCGAAAAAACGTAAGAAATGTGAACCAAATGTCTTCCATGCAATTTATCTTGAATTGAAGGGTAGATTGCTGAAGGAGAAACAACTGGTCAAACATTGCTGTGATCAAAAACTTAAAATTACATCTGTAAGAGAAGCAATAGCTCAAGTTCGTGATGAATTATTACATTCATGCAAAGACGAAAGCTACGGATTTGAAACTTCCAGGGAAGGTCAAGGGACAGCCACTGACATTCTCGAAGCAAACAACAATAAACCTTCAAATTGGCAAACGGTAGAGCAAATAGTAAAAATCATAATTCACGATGGAACGTCCGGTCCTTCTTTGGCGTTCAAAGCATTTTATGATTCAATTATCACAAAGATCAAACTGCTTTTGAATGAAAATGATTTTTTCAAGAATCATCAAGAATCAACAGCAGAAAATCCTTCAAATCAAATGGAGGAAAGTGATGAGTTTGTGAACATATCGTACCGTGAAAGCATAGAAAGCAGTGATATGAATGAACCCCAAAACCCTGAGAGACTATCTAATTCATATAGGCCATACACACATACCATCAAAGAGGACATATTGAAACACATTGATGATCAATGTAGATGGTTACTCAATAATCCGGAGATGGAACAGTTTACGGAAAAGGGGAAACAGGTTAGCGTAGAACTACCTCATAAAATATGGGTATGCTACGAGACACAACTTTACAACGTGATTATGGACCCCTTGTCGCAACTTTACTATGTTTCTTATATGGACGTGGCATCGAGTATACAAGAATTCATTGGAGAGAAAACACTACCCGAATTAGGAATAGATGAGCCCTGGTTAAGCGGTGACGTTTCTGGAGAAACAATACAAAAAATTAATACAAATGGAGGGGCGACTGATTATTGTAAAAGTATTGGATCTCTTAAGTCTGGTTTAAGTATAACCTTAGGCCGCATGACTCTAGAAGAACTATACCAATCTGCGCAAAAGGATTGTCAAGACATTCCAGAATATCTCGATTGTCCACTAGATGAAGATGTCTTTGATTTTGATAGTAAAAGTCTAGAGGTTCAATTGAATTCAAATGACGTTGAAGATGAGAATCATATATACAGGAGGACAAGTGCGAATATAATAGCAGAATGCAATGTGGTCTCCGATATGTTGCAGCCTGCTTGTAATGAGCTTGAAAATTGCGTTCAAACAAATGCTGTTGTTGAAAAACTGAAAAGCATGACAAAGGCTTACAGGATAGTAAGTCGTAAAGTGAGCAAGTTAAAATCAAGATATCGTCGCGATTCTGTGGAAAGTATGGTATGCTGTGATGAAATTCTCTCTGCTTCTATCGTGTTATTGAGCCTGTTGAAAAGGGAACAATTTATACAGGTGTATTCACATCTTAACATGATGATAGATTTAATGCCACCTTTCTTGACAGGGAGTGTACATGACTGTTCGTTAACAAATTTTTACAGTGCTTTCCAGTATTTGTTTGATAGACAGGTTTCTATTCGCGTCAGTAGGTAGAACCACACAATTGTTTCATGCCAATTTTCATATTTCCTGTTAAAATCATTCCAGTATAATTTCAGAGAACTTTATAAAGCATAATCATGAACCTGCAAGAAAGATTGTTTATTGTGAAGTTAAAAGATCTGTGATTGTGATTTTTGTCGTAGACATCATGAATTGCATAAATTACGCCGTTATCTGAATGAATTTTCGAACAAAAAATGTCACTAAAACCAGTAACTTTTAGCCATTTTATGGCCTCGAAAATATATAGGGCAATCGTATTTATATTCAATGTATTTTAAATTTATATCTTGACTGAACACAAAAGATGATGTATTTTTGCAACAATTTGAGAAGATTTAGAATAATTAAGCACGTTTTCAATTTGACCTTTATGATATAGTTATAAATGTTTATAAAGTATAAAATAATGCATTTCTAATTAGTCATGTTTTTGTTTATTTTATACTTGTAACTTCAAACTCTCCAGGTCAATTATTCCTGACAAAAGTGCCCTTATCGTGCCTTGTTCTTTTATGTTAAAATGTGGCAGTGATATGTTTTGTATTTTGTACACCAATTTCTTTTTGTGTCGCCTGCTGTAAGCAGAGTCGACACATAGGGATTACTATCCGTCGTCTTACGCCGTCGTCGTCCTGCGTCGTCTGTCGGTTTTTGAATCCGCAACTCCTTCAAAACTACTAGTCGGATTCCAACCAAACTTTCAGGATATGTTGTTCACTTTTTGTAGTTGTGCACCTGATACTGGAATTTTGATTTTACAGATTTTAGAGGTTCACGGAGCCAACATTGCTCATTTGTGAGTCTGTCAGTTTTTGATCCGCAACTCCTTTAAAACTGCTAGTCCATTTGATTTTACATATTTTAGAGGTTCACAGAGCCAAAGTTGCTCATTTGTTATTCTGGTTAGTTAATCCTCAACTCCATCATAGCTATAAGTCAGATTCCAACCAAACTTGTAGGATATGTTGTTCACCTGATCTTGTTGTCCATCTGATATGTAATATTTTGATTTTGCAGATGTTAGAGGGTCACTGAGCCAAAATAGCTCATTTGTTAATTTAGTTTATTAATGTGGTATTCTTTCAAAACTATAACTCATATTCCAACCAACCTTTCAGAATTTGTTGAACTTGATTTAATTGTGCACCTGATACATAACGTTTTGATTTTAGAGATTCACTTGGCCAAAAATGGATCTTCTGTAGTGCAGGCGACACAAGTGTTCCATGGAAAACCCATCATTTTTTTTATTCATGGTTAATGTTCTTTTTTGTTTGGATTGTTACCCAGTTTCATTTATTTCATTATTTGGGGATTTTTCACTTCCTAGAAACAAACGGACAAACACAAACATGTAGGAAGTAATATCACTGACCACGATTTCTAATTACGGAAGTAGATAGTCACATTACAACGATACTTGTATTAGATATAGTGGGTCTCTTATCATATTCGAGGGACGTATGTCCCGAGAATATGATAAGAGACCCACTATATCTGATTTACATAGGATGTATAAAAAATCATTTGGTGTTATATTCAGCAATAAAATGTTTCAATAATGCAATTAACCAGATGTAGTGGAAGATGCCATGCGATCAACTATTTAGAAACTTATCTTAATTGTCAAAATTTAATTGTCATCATAAGTAGAACTTATCAGTACAACTGTATAGAAAATAATACTAGGTGTCTAATCTTGTCTGTTGTACAGTTTTATTGCCTAAACCTTCAAATTTTACTGATAGAAGATAATTATCCTATGTAAATGTGGATAAAGCTTTGTGAAGTGTACTAAGAATGTATATACGACCGAATTAAGGTAGATCATATCTTCTTTTTATATGATTTACATGTATCTCGACAGGACTGACAAACAAAATTCCTTAAAACTAATCATTGAATTAAGTTTGAAATCAATCACAGGAGTCATGCCATAAGAAGCCATGAAGATGTGACAGTATATTTCCCAGCTTCTACGGGGATGTGGGGGGGGGGGTGGATTGAAATTTGTTGTACAGTCTCGATATATGATTAGTTATGAAAAACTACATATTTTCATTCGGCATGTCTGACATGTACTTCCTGTTTGACAAAATATGAACTTGCACTGTAGCCAGTTACAAAATGAGGGACATTTTTGTGGCATTGGTGATAAGCTCTACAGAGCTTACGTTGTCTGTTTTTTTTTTTTGTATTTTGCAGTGCTTTTCAATAAAACTTAATATATGCTTTATACTTTATGGTATGCATGCAGCCTTGTAAGGACCCTCCAATCCCTACATGTATTCATAAACAATTTTCTTTAAATATTTAAATGCGAGTTCCCATCTTGAATGAGGCACAAACTCGTCGGACACATGAACTAAAAAGGGGCCACCCAGGGACTATTGTCGCCAAGCTCATTTCTAATTGGATCACTAGCAGCCATCTTGGATATGACGTGGACTTGCCGTATAATTTTCAAAGAGGGCCAATTAAGGACAGTTGTAACTAAGTTTGGTTCTTAAGTAAATGGCCAAGTAGTTTCAGAGGAAAAGATGTGGTCAAATGTTAAACTACGTTCCCGCTAACATTCAGCTTTGATGGGTCACGGTTTTGCTGGACATGGTAGGATCATCAAAGCAAAATGAGTTTAATTTGACTTACATTTTCCGCTTGATTGACACATCCAAGTTTTACGTCCGAGTTCAGATCTTAGTCACTGTATATGATAGGACCAGCTTACCTTATTTTTATGCGTCTCTGATGGTAGGTCAGCATCCAGGCAAAATTAGGTCAGTTTGACCTACATTCAAGTTTATGTGCAGGTCCAGATCTCGGTCATTGTACATGGCAAAATCTTAAATGAGTATGCATGCATCACTGATGGAAGGTCAACACCAAAGCAAAATTAGATTAGTTTGACCCATATTTTCCGCTTGATTGACTAACATTTTAGTTTACGTCCCATCTCCTTGACGGAACATGGTAGGATCAAGCTAACCTTAAATATACATTCAATACAATGTATGCATTATAGATACAATGTATGCATTATAGATAAGCATCCAGGCAATATTAGTTCATTTTGACCTACATTTTCCGCTTGATTGACTTACATTAAGTTCAGATCTCAATCACTATACATTGTAGGATCATCTAACAACGATGTTGTGTATGCATGCATCTCTGATGGTAGGTCAGCATCCAGGCAAAATGACTTTGACCCACATTTTCTGTTGGATTGACTTGCATTCATATTTACGTCCAAAGTCAGATCCAAGTCACTGTACATTGTAGGATCACCTGACAATGTGTATGTTACAGGGCAAATTGGAATTCAGGAGCATCTGGAATCCTCATAGAACAAATTAGAATTCCGATTTCTCCTAGGAGAAATTGGAATTTGTTTCGGACTAATCGAACACAATATTGAATTCAGATACCCAGGTAGGGGTAATGATTCAGGTCAATATTTGTTAAACTTGGTTCAGTTGTTTTAGATTAGCTTTTTGAAAAAGTTTATGACGGACGGCTAGACAGGCAAACGACGGACGCCAAGTAATGGCAATAGCTCACATGGCCTTACAAAAAAAAAAGAAAAAAAAAAAACTAAAATTCTGACAAAGTTTGNGAATTTCATGGAAATCATAAAACAATTTTTGGGGAAAAACATAAATAACAAAATCTTAAGTTATTGTAAATTTAGTTTCTACATATGGCTGCTTTGACAACTTATGTCTCATCAGTTCAAATCAAATCAAAACATTAAAAGTAATATACATTTGTATGAAGTCATTTCAAGTTATCATACAACAGAGCTAATTCTCAAAATATGATTTTTTCATATAAAAACTAAGTTTTACCCCCAAAAAGTGTTATGATTCTCCTCAAAATGATTAGGGACCTTCTAACACTATGCTTAAAACTTATAAAAATATCAGTGAAGGCATTTCAAGTTATCATATTACAAGAATGAACATAAAAATTTAATAAGTTTTTTAAATACTGATAGTGAATATGTCCTGTGGGTGTCTGTAGATACATTTACTGACAAATTGAAGTTATTATTGGGGTGTGTCTATGTACCACCTGAAAATTCAAAATGTTTTTCCCCTGAAGCTTTTGAAGAGATAGAAAATGAGTTAATTTCATTAAAAGATAGAGATACAATCACTGCCCTTCTTGGCGATTTTAATGCTCGTACAGGTGAATTATGTGATTATATTGTACCTCATGATAATTTATTGCATTTTCTAGATATTGATAATATAAATGATGTAAATAGTTACATGAATGAATTTGAGAAACTACCACTGTATGGTGTTCCTTTGAATAGATCAAATCAGGATAAAGGGCGATGTAATGCCCACGGACAAAAAATTATCACTGTATGTAAAAATAATTATTTGTTTATATCCAATGGTAGAGTTGGAGAAGACAAGGGTTTAGGTAGAGTAACATGTAATGAAACTAGTGTTGTAGACTATCTCATTGTGTCTCCAGATTTATTTCCCTTTGTTTCCAAATTTAAAATAATGCCTTTTGACCCATTGATCTCTGATGTTCATTGTTTATTACATGTCACTTTTTCTGCAAAGTTAACAAGTTGTTTAGATACAAAAGTTAGTACAAACGTTGAGGTTAAACCAATTCGGTGGAATGCGGATAAACGTGAACAGTTTGTGAATAATATTGAGAAAAATTTAGGTATTGATCATTTATTAGATCAACTAAACCGGACCAACGCTGACAGCGAATCTGTTCAGTCGGATATTGGCGATATTGTTGAAAATTTAATAATATATTTATGGATTTCGGATACTCTAAGTCCAAATCGATTTCTCATAATAGACAAAGAATTCATCAGCCATGGTTAATAATAAATGTAGCGGAAAACGGAAAGATTTTCATAAAGCGAAGAAAAATTATAACAAAAACCGAACTACTGAGAATAGGGAACTTTTAAAAGTGGCTAGTAAATCGTATCGGGCTATAACTAATAATAGTTATCAAGAATATCAGTTTAAAGTAGAAAACGACTTACGTAAAACGTGTATGTCAGAACCGAAAGAATTGTGGAAATTGTTGAATAAAGTGAACTCAGTAGACTCGACAGTTGATAACTCGATTATGTCTATTGATGACCTTTATGATTTTTTTCAAAGAGCTCAATAGCGATGATAATCAACAAGATGAGGTTGAATTCGTCATTCCGGACTGTAATGATGAATTTACTAATGCTATTCTAAATAGCAGTATTACTGAGGATGAAATCCTAACTGCCGTTAAACATTTAAAAAACGCAAAAGCCCCCGGAATTGATATGGTAGTTAACGAGTATATTCAGGCTACAATTAATCTGTTATTGCCGTTTTATGTAAAACTATTTAATAAAATATTAGACACTGGTGTGGTTCCAGAATGCTGGACCAGAGGTATCATTCTTCCTATTTATAAAAAGAAGGGTGATCCCCTGGACCCGGATTCTTATCGTGGTATAACTCTCGTGTCTTCTGTAGGAAATTTTGAATAATAGACTTTCACGTTACGTCGATGCTTTAGAATTAATACCAAGTGTACAAGCCGGGTTCCGAAGAGGATACTCGACATTCGATAATATATTTTGTTTACATGTATCTATCTTTTGGTAAAAAATTATATTGTATGTTTAAGATTTTAAAAAAGCCTTCGACACTGTTTGGCGTTTGGGATTATGGCAAAAAATGATAAAAAATAATATTACAGGAAAATTACTTAATGTTATCTATAATATGTATAGAAATATCAAATCGTGTCTTAAATTTGGAGGGGAGGTTTCAGGTTTCTTTTCTTGTGATATTGGGGTTCGACAAGGAGAAAACTTGTCCCCTTTTCTATTTGCTTCTCCCTGATTTAGAGGAGTATCTC
Organism: Modiolus philippinarum; assembly: GCA_002080025.1. Lineage (NCBI taxonomy): Eukaryota > Metazoa > Mollusca > Bivalvia > Mytilida > Modiolidae > Modiolus > Modiolus philippinarum. Next base: position 42,399 of record MJUU01045053.1, read on the forward strand.
TCTGTTAATAACATACTTGGCCTTCAGACTGTCACAAAAATGTTTAGAATATTTAGAGATATACATGTTGATATTTATTCTTCTGTATGCAGATGATACGATTATTATGGCAGAGTCAGATATAGCATTTCAAAATAGTTTAACAGTTTTTGAGCGCTACTGCAACTTGTGGAAATTAAGGGTTAATGTTAATAAGACCAAAACTCTTATTTTTTCTAAACGAAAGTGTAACAAAAAATACAATTTCAAATTATTTGGTATCGATATTGAAATCGTTAGTAATTTTTCTTATCTTGGGTTACTTTTTAACTATAACGGTAGATTTACATTAGCCAAGAAAAAGTTAGCTGAGCAAGCTCAGAAAGCATTATATGCCCTTTACAAAAAGATCAATAGAATTGCAATACCAATCGATTTGCAACTGAAGCTATTTGACTGCTTGATTGAACCTATATTGTTGTATTCATGTGAAATTTGGGGGTTTGAAGACACAACTATGCTTGAGAAAATTCATCTTCAATTTCTGAAGCGTATATTAGGAGTTCGATCTACAACACCAACAGTAATGGTCTATGGAGAGAGTGGTCGTTTTCCTCTTGAGATAAAAGTTAAATTGAGAATATTGAATTTTTGGGTTAATATGTTAAAGAATGAAGATAAATTGAGTAATAAAATGTATAAATTGTTATATTCTATGCATCAAAATGGAGTAATTCACTCAAAATGGATTTATTTTGTGAAATCATTATTAGATAATACAGGTCTTAGTTATGTATGGAATAGTCAATGTGTTTTGGATAAAAAGGATATAAAATTGTACATTAAACAATTATTGTGTGACCAATTTGTACAAAAATGGCATAGTGATGTAGAACAAACCTCTAGAGGTCAATTTTATTTGTCGTTTAAAACAAATTTTGAAATGGAACAATATCTGTTGAGACTAAAAATGGACCGCAGACTATTTATCTGTAAACTACGCACCTCAAACATGAAAATTCCTATTGAGACGGGTCGGTGGAATAGAACTCCACGTGACGAACGTATTTGTAATCTATGCGATTTACGTGCAATAGGGGATGAATATCACTATATCTGTACCTGTCAGAATCCAGAAATCAAGCGATTGTGATATATTTACATTCCACAGTATTATTTACAAAATCCAAATGAAAACAAATTAAAAGGGTTATTGACTTATTGCAATGTCAAAGTTTGGAATAACCTGGCTATATTTCTTCAAAAGATCTTCAAATTATTGTAACCTTAATCTACCGTCTGTCTCTTAACTACAATTTTCTTATTTGAAAGATATATTTTCGAAATTTATGAAATATTTATCCGGCATGTGATGTTTATGAAAAAATTTTATTTATCATTAATTATTATTATTATTATTATTAAAATCTATTTTTAATTATCTGTGACTTTATAATTATATGTTAACAAATTGTATTTTTTTTTAAATCACTGTGCTCAGTCATTGTATTGTATATATGTTGTTGTATTGTGTGTATTTTTGTGTCACCTTAGGGACCGACCATTTAACTTGAAGGGGGGGGGGGGGGGGGGGGT
>MJUU01045053.1:44239-65476 GCA_002080025.1 Modiolus philippinarum
CCCCCCCCCCCCCCCCTTCAGGTTAAATGGACGGTCCCTTACTGAGTCTCGTCATTGTATTGAATATGCAATTGTCTGCCTTTTGTGCAGCATGTGCTGTTTGAGTGTAATAAAATCTTGAAATATGCGCTTTTTCATATAAAAATTAATTTTTCCCCAAAAATTGTTTTCGGATTTTCTTAAAAAACGAAAGGGAGCTTCTCTTGGTCCAGTTCAAGTTTGAGTATCAAAATTATTTAAATCCCTAAGGCAATCCTAAGTTATCGTACGACATAGAGCTTATTCTCATAATGAGCACTTTTTCATATAAAAACCTAAGTTTTTCCCCCAAAATCATTTTCCGATTTTCCTCAAAAACGAAAGGGAGCTTCCTTTGGTCAAGTCCAACCTTGAGTATCAAAATCATTTAAATTCCTAAAGGCAATCTTGAGTTATCGTACGACATAGAGCTAATTCTCATAATATGCACTTTTGCATATAAAAACAAAGTTTTTTCTAAAAATCTTTTTCCGATTTTCCTCCGAAAAGCGAAAGGGAGCTTTCCATGGTCAAGTCCAACGGCAACCTTGAGTAATCCCTGAAGGCAATCGTGAGTTATCGTAAGACATAGAGCTAATTCTCAAAATATGCACTTTTTCATATAAAAACGAAGTTTTTCCCCAAAATCATTTTCCGATTTTCCTCAAAAACGAAAGGGAGCTTCCTTTGGTCAAGTTCAACTTTGAGTATCAAAATCATTTAAATCCCTGAAGGCAATCTTGAGTTATGGTACGACATAAAGCTAATTCTCATAAATATGCACTTTTGCATATAAAACCCAAACTTTTTTTCCCAAACATCTTTTTCCGATTTTCCTCAAAAACGAAAGGAAGCTTCCTTTGGTCAAGTCCAACATTAACTATTTAAATCTCCGAAGGCAATCGTGAGTTATCGTACGACATAGAGCTAATTCTCATAATATGCACTTTTGCATATAAAAACAAAGTTTTTTTCCCATTAATCTTTTTCCGATTTTCCTCAAAAACGAAAGGGAGCTCCCTTTGGTCAAGTCCAACCTTGAGTACAAAATCATTAAAATCCCTGAAGGAAATCGTGAGTTATCGTACGACATAGAGCTTATTCTCAAAATATGCACTTTTTCATATAACAAGACCAATGACATGTCTTGACCTGCGTCACCGTCACTCCTGTTCAACTGAGAAAGTGTTTTTTTTTTCCACATAACATAATGCCATGTATAGGCCTTATTACCAAAACATTCTTCAAATGCAAGTTATAATTGAGATTATATTAAGTTCAACTCTATTACAGTAATAGGCAAAAAAAAGAATAATAGACAAAATAAAATAAAAACAAAACTAAATGTACAAAGTTTAACAAAGCATGAAATAAAAGTAGTCTAGATCACTTCAGCAAAGATGAAAACCATACCCGAATTTCAAATAAACGCATACTTTGAATCTTTATGAGAAAATATGTGAAAGCAATGCAAAAATTCAAGAAAGGCTGCCAATGATCAGTGCGTTCAAAACTCTGCAACGTCTCTTACCACGATTAATATGATGAAATAAAGTACCAAGTTCAACAAAAGATAAATTTGACATTTTTTAATCAAGACTGGCCTAAAAGGGAGGTTCACATCATCAATGTGTTCAAACAACAATGCAAATTCAGAGGTATTTAGTCAGAGATGTGAATGTTTCAGATTACACAAACCAGGCACTGTAATGTTAAAATATACTGAAAAAATGACTATGTTCAACAATGTATAAATTCGACAATTTTTATTCAAATCTAACCAAAAGGGGAGGTGCGCATCTTCAATGTGTTCATAACAACTGTGCAAAGTTTCAAAAGCATCAGGTATAAGGAGTCAGAGTTTCAGATTACTCAAACTCAGTAACGTAATGTTAAAATTTGATGAAAAAATGACTTAAGTGCAACAATGTATAAATTTCATATATTCCTTCAAAACTCACCAAAAGGGGAGGTGCGCTTCTTCAATGTGTCCAGAACAACTGTCCATAGTTTCAAAAGCATCAGGTATAAGGAGTCAGAGTTTCAGATTACACAAAGTTAAAATTTAATGAAAAAATGACTAAGTTCAACAATGGATAAATTCGACAATTTTTTTTCCAAATCTCACCAAAAGAGAAGGTCACATTTTCAAGGTGTCCAAAACAATTGTGCAAAGTTTCAAAAGCATCGATGGATAAGGTGTATGAGTTTCAGATTACACAAGCTCGGCACCGTAATGTTAAAATTTGATGAAAAAATGACACAGTTCAACAATAGATAAAATCAACAATTTTTATTCATATCTCACCAAAAGGGGGAGGTGCACATCTTCAATGTGTCCAGAACAACTGTGCGAAGTTTCAGAAGTATCGGGTTTAAGGTGTCTGAGTTTCGGATTACACAAACTTGGTACCCCAAAGCGTGATGGACGTACGGAGTCGAGCGGCTCCTAGACCTGCGGTCACCGTTGGTGACGCAGGTAAAAACGAAGTTTTTTCCCAAAAATCATTTTCCGATTTTCCTCAAAAACGAAAGGGGGCTTCCTTTGGTCAAGTTAAACTTTGAGTTAAAAATCATAGAAATCGGGGTAGGCAATCTAACATAGAAAACGCTTCCGGACAGACGGACGGACAGGCTGATTACTATAGGGCGCCGCCATTACATTGCGGGGCACTAATAACATTGTCACTAGACCATGAAATTTAGGTATAGGTCAAAAGTTATATGGCACAATTTTGAAGTACTCCAGCGCAACCAATACCAAACACTTACAGGTTATTTTTCAAATATGGATTTCCTTTGTTTGGGTTCTAGTGCTGCTGATGAGGATGGCCATACAGCCCATTTAAATTATTGCAGTTGGAGTTAACACATGTGTTATGGTCTCATGTTCATTTACTCCATATCCTTTCATAAAATATTGAGAAACTAATCATCATAAAACTTAAACTATGTTCACTAGACCATGACACTGAATCGAGTTGAGGGTCATGTTCTTACCAAGACGGAGCTTTATACCAAATATCACTGACTTACCACTTGTAGCCATAATCAGACCTACTGGACAGTAAAATTGAGGTAAAGGTCATTATCAATATTACATACTGTTATGAACTAAGTCAACTAACTGAGAGAATGCTATATACAAATAATCATTGACTTTCCATTTTTAGTTATTGAGAATCGGACCAAATCACACAAACTCAATCTGAGCAATGACCTTGAAATTGAGGTCAAGATAAAAAGCCATGTGGCAAGCAGTCGTAGTGACTCATGGTCTCATGGTGACTTCAAGATGAAGAACAATAATAAAAGCATTGTTCCATTCCTTCGTTTTACCATGTATTTGTAAAGACTTTGTCTCATGTACATTTACTCCATATCCCTTCATTGCTTATGTACTAACCAAGACCAAGCTATGTATCAAATAGCAGTTATTGTGAATCAGACCTAACCACAAACACTTAACCTGGGTACCGGACAATGATTTTGAGTAAGCTATATGGCAGACTGTCATGTCCTGGATACTGAAATATAGTTAAAGGTCACATAATTTTGTGTCCGCCAGGTAGAGTTTGACATAAGTTAACAATAGACGACCATAGACCAAATATTATGTTCTTGCATTAAGGGGTTCTATATAATGTCTTCGAGTTTACGCCGCCGTAATACATGATCGCAACTGGACCTATTGTATGAGAAGAAGAACAAGTGTAAGAATTCAGGATAAAAAATGTATCCCTTTATCGGTAAAAAACACCAGACCTTTTCCTACAGTCAGTAAAAACCTTAAACTATGCTCTCTATATACTAGTTATTGGGAGAGTTTCTCATATGAATATACTATCATACTTTCAAATGTTGGCAAAGTTATTTTGCCCACCTTCTATATTGTCCACATCTCACTATTTTACCTGTTATTCTATAGAAATGCTAACTTTTCTTATAATCGACTTGTTGAGTGTACTGTTGTGATTTTCCCCTGGCTTGAGACATAAGCGCTTTTTTCGGAAACGAGTGAAAGTAATATAGAAAGCACTGTGCCAGTTTTCTTTATGTTTGTTGATGATCTCTCACCCATGACCAGAAGAGACGTGTGACATGGGTATAGCTTTGTTAGACATTTAGCAATGAATTTCGTTCAAATTGGTGCTAGGGGCCGTCTTCAACTTACTACATTTAGCAATGAATTTCGTTCAAACTGGTGCTAGGGGCCGTCTTCAACTTACTATGAAGATTTAGCAAAGCTCATTGTTTAGGGCATCTTGGTGACTTCAAGATGAAGAATAACAATAAAACAGTGTTCCATTGCTGTGTTTTACCGTGTATTTTTAAAGACTTTTCACTGTTTATTACATGCTATGTTTTCAAATGATTTCGGGGCACTAGTTAGGAAGCATATATTTATATGTAATATTAACAATTATTCTGCCTGTAACAATATCATGTGGAAGTTTAACTATACAAATTCACAAAAATTCTTTCAGTCGGTGGAATCAGCAGCTAGGTCGTGGTCATTACTTCGTAGGTGTGCCAATAGGTAAAGTAAATTGTTTCTGTATAATCTGTTGAGGTGTGTCAGACGGACATAAAACAAAATCTCCTGAAAAGACAACCACGTTATAAATATGTATAAATATTGGATCAAGATGTTCTATAATGACTTATTAGCTTTTTAAGTTTTATTAATAAGGTTGGTATATCATATTCAGAATCAAAGTCCAATTTATAATCCACCATAGAATATGCATTTGGATCTCCGATCTCTTATAATACTATCCGCATTTTGATACATTACGATGTTTTCATACAAGTTAGTCTGTTTGGAAACACGGGAAGCATAAAGAAACATAAACGGCATAGAAGAAATTATCAGATTAAAAAAAATCCTCCCATAGGTAAAGTTATAGACTCAGCAGATATTGCAGGCTTCATAATCCTCCTATACGAATCTTTCGAGAAACCGGCTCAGTGCGTGGTAAAGCCGACTTGTATCCCATTTCCCATTTATTCATTTGAAGTTGATCCTGATGGAACAATTTCATTGACGAATAAATAATAGTTATCTTGTCAGACCATGATATACAAGTATAAAGTCCACAACTGAAGTTGGAGAAGTATTTCTACCCATATATTGAAATATATTACAAATAAGTTAATGGGAGTAGTGTGGAAACTATCTTGTTTATCAAAGTCTGATAAGTTTCTTTAGAGTAAAATCGGACTGAATGTCCTTCAAAACACAGCTCCTTCACAGAAAGGATATGATTGTTTCCTAAAGACTTATCTACTCACGTTGTGGGGTAGATGATCTGCCGTTGTCTCTTCTTTTCTGAATGAATCCTGTTAAAACAAAGTCTGTAAAATTATGTTTCAATCCAAAGTTAAGTTGAAGATATCTCCTGCTCACTAAAGTATGATGAACACAAGTACGGAAGATAATGTTGATAACTTGTATCCCCCCCCCCAAACTAATTTTACATGTTCAAAAGAAAATTAAAATATATGTTAAAATAGTAATGGTGCATTACATGATACCCCGCCACGTTTCACAAAATTTCAAAGTTTAAAAAGGCATAACTCCAGATCCCTGTGTATTTCTGAACCCAAAATTATACTTGGCATGTGTTTTATGGAAAACAACTTACATACAAAATTAGAAGACAGTATGTTATTTCATTCACAAGTAATAAGTCAGAAACCCTTAAATTCGCAAAGTTTCTAGGACATAACTCCAGAACCCCTTGGACCGCTGAACCCAAAATTGAACTTGGCCTGAGTTTTGTAGTAAACAAGTTACATACTAAGTTTGAAGACAATATATATTACCTCATTCACAAGTTATAAGTCGGAAACCCCAAATTTGCAAAATTCAAAGCTTCAAGGGGCATAACCCCAGAACCCCTTGGACCTCTGAACCCGAAATCGAACTTGGCCTAAGTTTTGTAGTAAACAAGTTTCATACCAAGTTTGAAGACAATATATTATTTCATTCACAAGTTATCAGTCGGAAACCCTAAAATTTGCAAAATTTTAATGTTTCAAGTAGTATAACTCCAGAACCCCTTGGATCTGAACCCGAAATCGAACTTGGCCCGAGTTTTGTATTAAACAAGGTACATACCAAGTTTTAAGACCTTATATTATTTCGTTCACAAGTTATCAGTCAGAAACGGCCTTCGGGGGACGGACACACGACTGAGGGTGTCGCATAATACCTCGCCACTACGTGTGGCGGGGTATAAAACGTAGTGCACTATTTAAGGTTTGAAATAACAAATACCGTTAAATACAGGAAATCAGAATTCCGCAGATAACCATTTTGACAAGATAGTTCCCTTCCGCGCATACAACAGCAAATAATTTATCTGATAATTTTTAGATAAATCACAGTATCTGTGACCCCATGCCTTCTCACAAGAAATACCCCCGCTCTAAATTTTCAGCATCTAATGACATGATTAAGTCGAGAAACAGAATGTTATATCCCACATGTCTAAAAATGCATCAATATGGAATAACCAGTGTGTAACAAAATTTCAAGTTTGTATCATTTACCATTGCAAGGAAAAGTTTGACGAAAAAATTACTAATTAATGAAAAAAGTATCCCAACACACCTGAAATGCACCCACAATATGGCAAAACTAAACAAAGCTTGTGACATAACTTCAAGTTTGGCAGAGAAAAATACTTGACCAAAAGTGTCAAAAATTTGCCAAGTTGGTAAACACAAACTATAGTACCCTAAAGCTCTGAAAACGTATCCCATAATATGGCATGACTAAACAAAGCGTTTGACAAAATTTCAAGTTTGTATTTTTTACCTTTATTAATTAACTTTACTTAATTGCAAAACATGTCAAAAATTGACCAAGTCGGTGAACAAGAAAAGGTATCCCAACAGACATAAAAATGCACCCACAATATGGCACGACTACACTGTAAAAACGGCGTTTAGGTTTTAGACACATATAAAACATGTTTAGCCCTAAACACGTTTAGGATTTAAACATGTTTAGACGTGAAAATTGCATTCTAAGAACATTTCTAAACGTCTAAACAACTATTACGTGTTTAGATCTAAACATGTTTAGATAAGAGTGAAGTGAAGAGTTATTGTCCGGATAGAAGGCGCTGCATTCTTCTTTTGTTTGATTTTGAACGTGGCGATAAATGTGCAGGAGCTTGGTGTCTGGAATGAGAAGTTGTTGATGCATAACAGACTTATTTTGTTTTAAAGGTTTGTTTTTCTTGAATATTAATTTTGATTTGATGCCTAATGATGCTACATTAATATATTTTTCTTTGTGTTCTTTGTAATTCATGCAATGATTTGATGTGCCATTCCTTTTTATGTACTGACTTTTTGACATGTATGATTTTTGTACAATTTCAAAAAAGATTTAAAGGAATGTTTTTCAACATATATATATTTCTCGTTATACTATTTTTCGAAGTAATTGAATATATATTATTGCTAAATGATTGTTCTTTTTATGTCGTTTCAGGAAAAGAAAGCTACAGTTGTTGATTTGACTGGCAACACTTTCTCAACTCCACTGAAGCAAAACTATAGCCAAAATCTTGATATAAACAAACAAACAAATAAATAAAATATATAAATATATACGACGAAACAAAAGTTAACAAAACGCCACACCTTCAGAATAACTCTAAACGTGTTTAGATTTTAAACGCGTTTAGATTTTTTTTGGCGTAAAAAAATCCGGGACAAAAATGTGTTTGGGATTATGTTCAGGATCTAAACGCCATTTTTACAGAGTATATAAAGCTTGTGACAAAAATTAAAGTTTAAATCAATTACTATTGTAGAGAAAAGCTCGACGAAAAATTCTTTATAATGCAAAAGTGTCAAAAATTGACCAAGTCGATAAAAATGAAGTAATACTCTGATAGACATGATAATGCATCTTACTATATGGCATAATAATATAAATCTTGTGACAAATTTTATATGAAAATTAACTTAGTTGGTAAACAAACGGGAAGTGGTATTCCAAGAGGTCTGAAATGCGTATCAAAATATGGCATTTTCCATTGCAGACAAAAGCTTCACGAAAATTGCCTAATAATTCAAAAAGTGTAAAAAAAAACTGTTTAGTCGGTGAACAGGAAGAAGCATCCTCACAGTTGTGAAAATGCATCTCACAATATGACATGACTATACAAAGCTTTTGACAAAATTTCAAGTTTGTATCATTTACCATTGCAAAGAAAAGCTTGACTAAAGTTGTGAGGGACGGATGGAATGACTGGCATGGTAAAACTTGACTAACTTGGTAAACAGGAGGTGGTATCTCGACAGGCCTGAAAATGCATCCTACATTATGGCATGACTATACAAATAAACAATGAAAGGATATGGAGTAAATGCACATGAAACAAAGTCTCTACAAATACATGGTAAATCCAAGCAATGGGACAACGCTTTTATTGTTGTTTTTCATCTTGAAAGCTTGTGACAAAATTTCAAGTTTGTATCATTTACTAGTACTATTGCTGAGAAAAGCTGGACGAAAGTTGTGATGAACGGAATGACGGACACCGGTAATATAATACATCCCCTTCCCCTCCCCTTAGGAAGAAGAAGAAGAATGTTTTATTGTCCATTAAAATGGGCCCACGAGGGGCATGATACAAAAACACATACAAACAAGCAAAGTAAAACAGAATACAATAGGAGCGGGATATAAAGAATCGAAACCTGAATAAATTATAGCACATAAGCCTACAAAATCATTTAGGTATAGAGCTTCACCGGGTAAATACTTCTTAGTTTGGAGGTTTGCTTGTTATAAAATGTTTTGAGATAACATACTCGTAGTTGGTGTAAAATAATATTTGAAAATTAATATACACGCCGTATTCTTATTAAAAAAAATATCGTTTTTTTGGAGGGTGGATAATATATTTAAGCCTTTTTCAAAATTACTCGATTTTTATAGACTAACTGGGCTTATTGAATAGATGCTGCATTGGTTATTTGGAGGAATTTAGTCAACAGCATTGGACATTTGAACACGTTGAAAGGAAAGAGGAAGAAACAAGAGATTTACGATAATTCTGACATTACTGAAGCTGCTCTACATAAGGACAACCCATCTTCTTAAGATGATGAACAACTTAAGGTTTTGAAAGGGCCACTGGTCAGCACGACAGTGAAGACTATAGCTGCATTTGCCGACCCTGGTTAGTATGATTATAGTAAGTCAGCATGCTGTTGCTACATCTGACCGTTCACCACTTATACTCTTAACACCATTATGGTTACTATGTTTCCTTAAGCTCATACTTCTTTATTTGCAAGATTGCAAAGATGTGGTGACTTCAAAATGATGTGTATTTACTCCATATCCTTTTATTGTTTATGCAAATCTATACTTTTAGATAAATTATATCACTTCTTTGCAAATGAAAATAATTTCAAGTCTAAGATATATAATTTAGATGACTACGAAATATAAAGTTATATAATTAAGTATTTCACTCAAGCTAGGTAACTTTATCCATTAGTTTTTTAAGGATCCGGTATATTCAGTTCACTAGGAATCAGTAATTAATCTATCGTCTTTTGTTTCAAGTCAGTCGACTGTCTGTGTTTGAGTATTAAGTTTATAAAAACTAATGTTTGAATTGTATATACTTAAGGTAGAATCTTTAATTCATATAATGCTGCTTCGAAGATTTCCTAACTCTGTACCTCATACAAGGGTCTAAATATCTTGGGTTAATCATGGATACTCTTTCATGATGAGCCTAAGGAAAATTTTATCATATTTCTACTTGTGATTTTGTCAAAAGAATCAACAACATTTAGTACATAAAGGCATAATATCCGTATTTAATTACATGATTCTATCCATATTATTTACTTATAGAATTACAACAGTTTCTGAGAGTAAACTCATTGTGATATGTGAAAGTTAGAATTAAAAATTAATTGTTCAAGAAATCTTGACGTACTTTGCCACGTTAACGCTGTTGTGACAAAGCTAATATTACTAGTACATTGATTGTCCATGCTGAAATATTTCTTTTTTTTTACATTTTTACACAAGATTGCAATATTAATACATTTTTGAATGGTGTTTTATATAGCGTCAAAAGTAAAACTATGTTTCCCATCTTTGATGGAGTATTGATCTAGGGGACATTACTTCAATATCGACCGTATAAGGACGATAACTTAGTTTAAATTGGCGAATTACCCTTGGATATTTTTAGGGGCAAATGTAAAACTTTGTTCCTCGCTGGCGACCATCTTTTATTACTGGTAAGTGAGGACCTACACTAAATTTCTTCAAAGATGTTCACCAAGGACTAGTTTAACCCAATTTTGTTCTCACTGGCATTGAGGTAAGAGAAGATTTTTGAATGTGTTTTCCAACGGATCACATGTTCTCCGTAGACAACCATCTCAGATGAAGTTGCATTAATTCTTTGAATGAAAAATTAATGACGAATGGCGGACAAATGCCACAGCAAGATGAACCAAAACGTCCAGACAAAAGATATATTAAACAATATTTACCAGTTGAAGGGCTTTACTCAACCAAAAATGAAATACCAACTGTAATAAGCAATGAGGGGATATGGAGTAAATGCACATGAGACAAAGTCTCTACAAATACATGGTAAAAAGCAATGGAACAACGCTTTTTTGTTGTTCTTCATCTTGAAGTCACCATGAGGTAACTCGATCAGGCCAAAATCAAATTACTGTTCGTTCCCCTAATCCGATCCTGGCATTGTGGATGAAGTACAAACAAATAAAAAAATTTGAAGGAGTCACAAAAGGAATATTTGGATCAAATTTTAATAGAAATTGATCGAGTGGTTTCCGAGGAGATTTTTAATGCATTTCCCATGCCCATGGTATACTATGTTCCTGATGACCTTCATTTTCAAAGAGGTACGGAAAAATCATAAATTTGAATGGGACTGTCCAAGGACTATTGTGATTAAGCTTGCTTTAAATTGGTCCAAGTGATTTCAGATATGATCTTTGAATGAAAAGTCAACAACAGACGACGGACACAAAGCGATTGCAAAAGCTCACCCTGGCCCATGAGTATGTAAGCTAAAACCTTCATCATGTATGTAGAAGAAATAAAATAGCATTGTATTACCATCTCCTGATGATACTGGTAGGGTAAAGTTCTTTGGAATGTCGCGGACATTATCTCCTTCCCCCTTATCGAATAATGACGGTGTTATACTTTTCCTCCTGAATGACTCGTAAGTACCCTGAAAAATATCATTGATATGAATTATTGACAAAAATAAGTGTACTCGTACATCTAGTTTTGTTTAATACATCGGCAAACGAATACCGAAGCAAGAACGAGGAAAGGAGAAATTCTAAAATCATAAATCCAAAATCACGGCAATTCACAGCAACACGAATTGAGACAGTATGACAAAGACATAACAAACAAACAAAAAGTTTTGTTTAATTCAAGTTTTGTGACATCACTGAAAACAAATGAATTCATACCAAATGCCATCCATTTAGGAATCGCTTTTGTTTTTTTTTAAATCTACAAAAAACATGTCTGTATTCACACAGTGTAAAATTATTTATTCTAAAAGTGACTACAGCTCAATACCTGTCTATAACCTTTAGATATTCAGCACATTTTGACAGTCCTTTTAAATATTTATACCATCTTTTTCGGGAAGCTGAAATAATCTAACATAGAAATCAACTGGTAAGCTTATTCTTACCTGCTAATATCATATAATTCAACTCCTATCAATGATGAAAACTCGGTTTTTCAATGTTAAGTAGTTTTGGAACTTTGGATACCATCAACACAAACAATATCTGCTCATTCAATCACAAAATAAAAAATTTATTGTTCATAAACGGAACTGTAAATTGCCGAAATCCAAACGGCAAAAAGAAAAAAAGGTAAAAGCTGTAAACCGCAGTGGTCCTGCCTTTGTAAAGGAATTTTAAAAGAAATGGTGGGTTAAACAAGTTTTATAGCTCGCTATTTTTCAATTGCGGTAGTGTCTGATAGAAACTCAAGTTACTCAACAGCAGTGTTGCAACTGAAATGTCGTTGACGATGAAAAAAATCCAGTACTAAATGAAAAAGGAATCAATGTTTCCACAAGAAACTGACATTTTTAATGATCGGGTGAGACGGTTTTTCCGACACACCCTGATTGAGTTGGTAACCGAGATAACTATGCCTGATGAGAAAGTCAGAATAATTTGTGCTTTAGCTCTTGCGTAACGAATCAATTCTGAACATACACTCCGTAGCAGGAGAAGAAGAATATTACTTTCCATGTTCGGCAGTTGATGAATAGTCAAGGTTAGGGCTGAAAAGAAGCAATTGGAAAGCCATTTTTGCGTCGAAGGATGTCGTAACTGATACTTCTCATCGTAATAGTTCTTCAAACAGGCTGCAGAAGCATTGTCTGCACTTGCAAGCTGGGATTTGTACGTTTTGGCTTCTTTGAGACTCGTCGCAAGGTCAGGGACAGTACTAAATCAGCAATGACATATAAGCAAGGGAACATATGGATAGATGCCACAGCACCAACACCGCTCCTATTGTGCCACTGGTAAACAAAATGCCAAAGGAACACACATCCAGGGCAATGGTGACGACCTTAACCAATCGATTTTTGATCATTAAGGTATGTTTATATTTCGTGATTTCTACGGCGAGTTCTTCTTTCATGGATTCATAACCGCTAGCACCATCTAAACTGAGCACACCGAGTATTTCTCAATAGGCTGTTGTGACCTAAATCAAACAAGAACCCTCGTGGAATTGCTTATATAGCTTCTAATACAGCCCATCACCCTGTGTGGAGGATTTTTTGAGATAGAAACCTTTGCTTCTTGGTTTTAAGTACAACCCAAAAGAGATGGTTTTGGAAACGGCAGTTCTACCCAAACCATCTACAGGCAGGTAGAATGGTCATGGCCACTATGTAACGAACCAAAGGACTTAGAAGGTGGCGACGGTGTGAGATCCCTTCAAAACAGTCTTCAAATCAAGAGTCCCAAAGAAGCTGTGGAAACAAAAAGGTATAAAGGTTTACAAGGAGGTCGTGTAGCTACTCCCAAGCACGAAGTAGAACTTTACCGAAAAACGACGAGAAATCGAGTGTGTTCGAATGCTTTAACTGCACCATGAAGAAAATGTTAGTTTTTTCCGTCAACTACACTAACACCTATCTCCCATCCTGGACAATCTAGTTTGAAAATACAATACTTCTAAACATCGATGTATCCACAGAACACCACCGCTTCCATTCAAACAGAACGAGTCCAAATTTCCCATCCATGAAGGTTGAATTGACATACATACCGTTGGACTGAAGAAGGTTCAGCGTATCACGAGTCTTAAATACAGAGCCCCCTCCCTGATCGTCTCAAGGACTTCAACGACGAGAAGATCCAAGGATCCTTCTTCAAGCCCGTCCTCAGTGCATCGACCAAGTTATCCATTGGATTACAAAAACAAATTGTAGTGAAGGGAGTGTATATTAAGTACAAAGTGTAACTTTCAACCCATGGATCAAACAATCTGATCATAGTTTTCTCGTCACGTTAGCTCTGTCCTTAGCTGATTTTGGCTTTACATTTAGATCATATTGGTTATTTGTTCTGTATCAGTTTTTAAACATCTTCGAGTTAATGGTCTTCCAAACGTTTAGGTTTGATCTGCACTGAAGAGACATAAATTGTCGAAATGCGCACATGCAGAAATTAAATTCACAGTAACTTCGGTATTTAGTTATTTATTAATAGATAAGACTGGCCAGCGAAAGACGTCAACCCCAGTCCGAATGTATTTCCTTTGTCGGAGTACCTCTGCTTGAAAGTATATCCCATATGAGTTGTTCCAACCCTCAAGCTTGGGTTGATTAGAGTCAACGGAGCGGTCATGCTCATCGCAATCAGTGTCGGAAGAATTGGTCACCCTTTCTAGGGTATCCTTGTTTGTCTACATCTTTCCTGCGAGCTCATCAGTTCTTGGCAAACAATCCTTTGGTGACAAGTTCATCTGCATGAGAGCCCCGGAAAATTGCGGATCTCATGCCTTGCATGTTCATATCGGTGCTCATCTTGCCGTCGTAAGTCGAAATGCACTCCGAACGGTCTATCTTGTCTCACATGGCTGCCATAATTGAAACAAAAATTTAAAATATTTCTTCAGCTGACTGCAAACAAAAATTGAAGGTCTTTCAAACCCTCCTGTATCCCTGTTTCCTTCGATTCCTCGACCGCTTCATTACAGCGTTTGTATTATTCTTAGGTTCTCCCAAACTGGTGATGTGAGTTCGTATTCTCATGGATGATCAAAACTTGCTCATTTATCCACAGCCTCAGCACGACCTGCAAAGGCTTTACTGTCTATCAACAGCACATGCAATCAAAATTGTCTACACAACACGTGTCCATACCCTGCAGCTCATCGGTGTCGCATTGAAACTAAAGCAGAAAATAGTCTTCAACATCCTGGGTAGGTTGTAACCCGTAAGGGGTCGAAGTATACCTTGAGTCTTTACGCTTATACAAGAAGGTCCAGTGCGTCTCGGAGCCATCGAGATTTCCAGGTGAGGATGCCACATTCTATGGGTGTTTTGAGTAGGTGGTAGGGCATCTCACCGGCCTGAATCGAGGGACTTTCAGGATTAATGCGGCTTCCTGGAGATCTACGTTCAAGAGAGATTTGCGGAGAACTGTCGAGCCATATGCTTTTAATTCATTTACATTCGGTAGGAGTCTGGGAGCATATGTCGCTTGCCATCGTTGAATGATAGTGACTTCTTGAAAGTTTCCAGAGTGGACACTGTGAGTCGGTTGTATAAATAATATAATACCGAAGTTGCTGTTAATTTGGATTCTGCATATGCGCATTTCGACAACTTATGTCTCTTCAGTGCAGATAAAATCAAAAAATTGGAAATATGACGTTCATTTATTCGCAATACCCGTGACTAGACACCGCTTGTTCTCCGCGCAGATCAGCCCACTCAACCTTGTCCCTCCCCACACCTTTATCCTTCAAACACTCCTTGCGATCTACTTTGAAGGCGTGCGCTTTTTACAGGAGTCCCACATTTTCAGTCAGGGCTTTGTGGTGCTCTTATCTTTGCAGCACCTTTTGTTGATGTCGGTCTTGTTTCCGAAGGGCCCTTAGGGTAGTTGGGGTTACCAAACCACTTCTGCACTCTTAATCGTGTCTTTATGGATATAACAGTTCAGCTTGACTATATAAGTTTTGCATACACCGGTACTAAGTTGGTCGCCATACTGTTTATTGAAATAACCATATAAGAAGTCGGTCATCAATGTTTTCTACAGATCGACTTGTAAAAGACGAGATTGGTGCAATGCAAAAAAGTACTCACTGAATACACGGGTGGCCGTTTCACTGCTGATCAGTCATACTAACACCCTACTTCATATCTCTTGCATTGCTTGCAGAAGACCGACTTCTTCATCAGCTCTAGTAAGTTATTTTCAAAGTCTGTGATCGCTGCAAACTGAGTGTTCAGAGCCAAGACGTCATATGAGCTTTGGTGGTGTTTAAGTTTGCTCCAGATGGAGCTCATAGTGTTTCATGCATACATTTTTTCAATTGCTAGAACAATCACATCGATCCTTATTTATAGGTAATTTAAATGAATTTCCTTTTATCTGCATTGGCCTATAATGATGTCTTAACTCTTGAGCCGATTGTAGCAGACAGCTTTTGCCGGTAGCTAATTGTTTTGAAACATCTCGAATTTATGCATGATCATCTTCCACGTCGCTGATGTCTTAACTCATGAGCCGATTGTAGCAGACATATTTTGCCGGTCTCTTAGTGTCATGAAACATCTCGAATTTATCCATATACTCATATGCAGATGGAAATTTGCAAAATAATAGGTTCATATTGTGTTGACGCTGTCGGGATATCGTATCCCTCATCAATGTCGAAGACAATGCCTGAACTGATGTTTTCCTTCACTCTCTGGGAACATGCTAGGAGAATCTCAGGCAGTCTGGAGTGCAGGCACGTGAGTGTGGCTCCTCTTTCTTGCGGATCATAAATCAATCAAATGCGAGACATCCAACTTCGAAATAGTTTAGGCGCAGCTTCTCTTTGGATTTGCAGGCAATTTTGTGGCAGTTCCGGGTTCAGTTTGATTTCTTTTCCATGATATTCTTTCTTACGCGGTAATACTCTCGGGGACTTGCAGACAATTTGACAATTTATTCTTTGGCGATGGCGAACAGCAACATTTTGGCATCATCCCGCGTGAACCCCTGATTGTAAATCAAATCTTCGATCGGCAATGTAGGCATCAAGCCCAAAGCTCTGTCCATGTCAGGAGAGCAAGGTTGGGTATGCATTCTCCAATAACCGGTATATGATCTAAGTTCCAACCTCTCCTTCTTGTAAGTGATATAAGTCATCGGCTCTTTGGTATATACTAATTCGTACTTGCTTTAATAATAGAAAGCCGAAAGTATGTGCATCTGGAGATGTAAGATTTGGGTGTTTCACGGGTCTTGCACCCCTCGATCCCTATTCACTTTTCAGTCTTCTGCACGAAGGTCGGTCTAAAAACTTCTGTAATTCGATCTGGGGCTAGTTGTAATGGATTAGCTTCAACCTTCGTCGTGTGCACTCGCAATGCAGCGAGGACCAAAATTGTACCGCCATCAACCGGTAGACTTGTAGCGAGGACCAAAATGGCACCGGCATCGAACGGTAGACTTTCTGGAAGCTGACGCACCTCCTTCCGCTCGGCATCTCGATTTCGCTGTTTTTTTTACGCAGTTTCCATATATTTCCGGGTTAAAAAGTTCAGGCACCGGAGAAAGATGAATGCATCCCCATCATGATCATCAGGAGTCATGATAAGTCTTCACCCAGTAGAAATGTCGTGTCGCAGCATATGCCAGAGGCATTAGGTTCACATATGGAACCTCGGTGTTCTAGGAAATCCTTAGTAGTTAAACCATCCGTTCTTCGCATCGTCAAACCTAAAGACATTCATGTTGATACTAGTTTACTTACTCGAATCTATTAACCACACTTAATGAGCGAATAATGGATCCAATAAAAGCTCACCAACCCATTGCTTGCGCTGACTGATCCCAGTTGTCTTATTTCTTGTCTATCTGATCATGATGTAGGACTGCGAAAACCGCCCCGCTTGACCAGTTCATCTTTCCTAAGACTCGAGTTATTGGTAATATCCTGCCACCGTGCCAAAGCCTTTAGTTGTTTTTTGTTGAAAATTTCTTGTCGAACAAAACGGCGGCCTGTTTCAATACCATGATTCTCACCAATGCATTTCTACTTTTTCTACTGAACCCCACAAACCCCTCCAACTAAGCAATATGCAAGGAGCTCTTTGATGGTTTCAGCTGCCTGAAATCTAACGACGATTATTGCTGTGTTCTTGGAGATCCTCAAGCATAGAAAATGTTTCTGCTTTACTCCGGTTTAATCGTATTTAGACCTAATTAAACATCAGTTTCGCAACTTGCGATCTACTACCGGTATATAATATTTGCGTTTGACTGGATATCTCATATTTTCATAATGGATTGTATTTGCAAGAACAAGATAACAGATAGGATGAAGAGATGCTTTGCTATTTGTTGTATTTGTCATTCTTTGTGGGTTCAGACATAACATTATACACTGTGTTACGCAACGTCTCGCTCATTACGGAGTCGGTATCAACGTGTACTGATTGTTTCTCAAAGTGAATTTAACAACGAATTATGAAAATGGTTTTCTGTTATGCAATGCCTCCTTTTGGTATTAGACTCGATTCTGCCGTTTCTAGATGAATTGGCATACAGTCGTCTTAATCAAGTAAAAAACTTCTAACTATCAAGATATATAGGCCACCATCTCTATCATTCCGTCTTATGCCATCAACCTAACAGAAAAAATCACGTGTTATCAATACATGAATTCACACTCGGCATTTTGTCTCCGGATGACTCCATAGTTGTCTCCGAATGACCTTTTGACGTCTGATATGGAACAATCAATATTTGAATTCTGACGTCAAATTTTACTTCTGTGATGTGGACCTTTGTTAGATAAATAGCAATGGTGCCCCAAAGTCTAAATACGTCTACGCGTTAATATTTTTCAGAAAACTTTATTAAAAGAAACTGTCGTCTTCATGTTTTAATACAAGGAAGCGTAGTTTACTACCGAAATTCTACTTTCATAATCGATTTAACAACTTTTACAACTAAATATATTAGATGTTTGTCTACATGAACTACCAAAGGAGTGAAAAAAGATGTGTCGACAGGTTAAAAACAATAATCATTAAAAATACTCGCTTTTAGGTTTGTTAAAATGGTCGCTATTACTAATCATTTAGAACAAGGGTTGGTCAAGAATTGTACTATTGCAATGAAGATAGAGGACTCCAACACTATGTACATTTCTTTTCACTGTATAGACTTATGTTGAGTTGCTACTGAACACTACCCTGTTTAAGTAGCCATTTTTTAAAATGCATCTACCGTTGCGACTGAAGATTTTCCCGGTGGTTCTTTATGTCCTTTGGATTTTGGCTCTTGACAATTATGTTGGATAATTGTGTTGTTACCTTCATATACCCAGTGAAACACTTAATATTGTTCTTACTGATACTACTATGTTCAACTAATTAGGGCATTCCGAAACTTCTTTACATATGCAGTTTACCAATGAATCAACTATACACCATTGTATAATTAGTATTTATTATACTACCTTTGAATGCAAACTCTTCAGCAATCATTTTAATCTTTACAAGCATATACCTGTAATTTCTGGTATTGTCTGTTTTTCTGCACTAGTTTTTCTGACACTTCATGGTATTTTTTGGTTGTAGAATCCAGTGCCTTCTTAGCATCTGGAATTAAAGAAATAAGCAATGAAAGGAGTAAATGCACATATGAGACAAAGTCTCTTCAAATATATGAAGGAACGGCAATAGAATACCGAAGGAACAAGGGAGTGAAATTCACAAAAATCGACGTCCAAAGGCATGGCCAAAACGAGAACACAGAAAACAATGACGTCAGACACAAAACAACGACGCTAGACAGACACAAAGCACAGAAACAGAAATCACAACATTCAAAACAAAGCACTCACAGTGTGAACTCCAGTGAAACTGAGGGTGACATCAGGTGCTCCGGAAGGGCAAGTATGTCCTGCTCTGAAGGATGAGTCTTATAGCAAAGACCAGGATTAAGCATGGAAAACGTACAATTGTCAACATTTTGAATCCATTCTAGGGTAAACTCAAACTCACCAACCTGTCTCATTCTTCAAGGGGCTACAAATATGCCGTTGGAGAATGTTTGAGTCCCTTTTACCTTAGAAAGTAAACGCTGTCACAGAAGTTGATCAATTCAATTTGGTACCCATTCAATAGAACAGCTAAGATCAGCTAAAAATAGCTAAGTTTAATTTTCTGTAAAATCCAGAAAATATATAGAATTCTACCACAATAGATGGTGTAACTTTTCAATGTATAGAAAAACGCCCTTGAAAGTTTTAGACTGCTTAGTTAAAAAGTGTAGCAATAAATTGTAGAACTACAAAATGGGTAACCTTCAATCAAAATATTGCTGGAAAAAAACTGCCAAGTTCAAATGTCCGTAAAATCTACAAAAAATACATGTAGATGTAATTAAAACAGAAGGCGCACATGTTCAACCCTGCAAAGTTCCACACCTCTTGGTTGAAAACTGTGGGGGGACTTGAATACACGGAATGATTACAGAATACTGTGAACAAATAAATAATAAACTGCTGCGCCAAGAGCGAATGATACGCCCGTCCACTGTCAAGTCGACCTTTATGGCATTGTTGTATCACAACAAAATTTTGATTGAAAACAAAATCAAACAGAATATGTGCCTTACCAAAATGTAACAATTATCAAATTATCAAATTAAATTTCACAAAGTCCAAGAGCCATAACTCTGTACGAAATCAACCAACTGGAACCAAATTCATACTTATCTTTATCTCACCTAGATAAACTCATATACCAAATATGAAATCAATATGTCAAGCGGTTACAGAAAAAAACTCCGGAAACCTATATATTTCAAAATTTCACTAAGTCAAAGGGTCATAACTCTGTACAATAGCAACTGACCAAAACCAAATTCAAAACTGATCTGTATCTCACCTAGATATACTCACATACCAAATATGAAATCAATGTCAAGCGGTTACAGAAAAAAAACTCCGGAAACCTATATTTTTTATAATTTCACTAAGTCCAAGGGCCATAACTCCGTACAAAATCAACCGACCAGTACCAAATTGGAACTTGATCTGTATCTTACCTAGATATACTCATATACCAAATATGAAATCAATATGTCACGCGGTTACAGAAAAAATCTCCGGAAACCAAAAAGTTAACGGACGGACGGACACAGACAGACAGACGGACGTACGGAGGGTATACCATAATACGTCCATCTTTCGACGGGCGTATAAAAACCGACCTTACTGTAAATTTAGTCTCTTCGTATGACCATTTCGACAATGAGTAAGTTTAACATTTTTAATATCCGGGAAAAATGTAAAACAGAACCAAAATGGGAGGTGCAAATGCTTACTTTATACTGAGATTTAAATACACGTCCTTTCTTGAAATAAACATCCTGCAAAGTTTCAGACCTCTTGGTTAAAAGCTGTGAGAGGATTTGATTACTTAAAGGGTACCCTGCTAATGTTATATTGTCATTATGTAACTGAACTTCAACTGTCTGTAAAATCCGAAAAAAAAGTTTAAGAAATAGAGGGCTTCACTTAGTACTAGTATGTAAAAACATTCCATGCACATTTCAGATCCCTTCGATCAAAGGTGTGCGGAGATGAGTTAATAGCACAAATAAGGTACCCTGCTAATTAAATATTGTCGAAAAATTACTAAGTTCAACTAGACCCCGAAATTCGCTCCCGGCGCCAATCACTTTTTGTGGCGGGCACTAATCTATCTGTAAAAAGATTGAATATGCAACGAAAAAGAAGGTGCTAGAGTTTATAGAAACACCCTGCGAAGTTCCAGGTCTTTCGATTTGCACCTGGTGGTTGTTGTGCACCAAGTTTGTTGTTCCTTGTGTCGCGTGTTACCATGGTGACGGTTCATCATATTTCGCGAGTTTTTCCGATTCCCCCCC
>MJUU01045053.1:83390-93799 GCA_002080025.1 Modiolus philippinarum
CCAAATACTTGCCAAAATATAAGATTATATGCCAAAATGTCCAAAAATATCAGTCTTTGACATTTTCAGGAAATTTACCAAAGTTGGAACCGGAATCAAAATTCTGAAAGCTTATTGCGCATCTACAGACTATATGCAACAATTCTGCAACAAAATTAAATCCATAAATCCAAAAATGTAGGATGAGTGTGCGTCGCATGCCATATGTGTCACGATCAACATTTTGTGGTCTTTGTCAAATCAACATCTTGGGGGCCTCTTGTTTGCATCAAGATAAATATCAAAAATCCGAAAGCTTATTGCGTATCTACAGACCATATGCAACAATTCTACAACAAAATTAAAACCCTAAATCCAAAAATGTAGGAGGAGTTCGCGTCACATGCCACATGTGTTAAAATGGACATCTTGGGGCCTCTTGTTTGCACCAAGACCAATATCAAAAATCTGAAAGCTTATTGCGCATCTGCAGCATATATGCAACAGTTCTATAACAAAATTAAAACCCTAAATCCAAAAATGTAGGAGGAGTTCGCGTCACGAGGATGTTTGACAGACAGACGGACGGACGACGATGCGAACGACAATATCCCTGAACTTTCATTCGAAAGTGCGGGGATAATAAAGGTACATGTAGCTTTAATATTGTGAATATCAGAGATGAGTTGGACAGAATTATGGATGGATGGACAGACGAGGGTAAAATAATATGCCCCTGACTTCTCACCAACTTTTCAAAGAAAGAATCAAAACATCCAACTAGGCCAAAATTAAATTATTGTTTGTTTCCCCAAATCCGACTCTGCCATGCCAGGTGTGGGTAGGTAGGTAGGGAAATTATTTTTATTTTTTGGGGAAAAACAAATTTTACAAAAAATTTCAACAATATAATTTTTTTTAATGCAGAACAAATAATTTCTTCTCCAAAATAGGCAATAAAATATTTTGGGTAGCAGCAATTTTTCTGAGTCTGTAGGGTTCGGGGAAACAAACAATATTTTGTTTTATGCCCTAGAACTTTCAGAGCACATGTCTTATCTGATGTCTTGGATCCACAGCTGTGCATCATCACTTTAACTGCCACGGGTATTATTATTTATAGTCATGTCCTTAGGTAAAAAAAGAAAACTTAAAATTCATTTAGGGGTTTAACAATTATTATTAACATGAAAATTCAATAATTTTTTTAGGTACTACTAGTCAGAAAAACACTGTTCAAAGATTTGCATAATATCTATAAAGATTTTCTGAATTTTCACCAATCCAAATCAATTTTTACTAGTCTCAGGTATCAGACTAGTGGCAAATAGCACAGACTGTGTGATTTTTAGTCATTTAAAAATGCCACCTTAGCTTGTAAGTGAACTTATCAATAAACTCTTTGGTTAATCAGAGACTTATCAGTCCTTTGTTTAATGAACTTGGACATTTTGTTTTTCTTGTAGCCTTATTGTACATGACTCTACAAATTGGAGTTATTACATACTGATTTTCATGAAGTAGAATTAAATTTACACTTTTTTCAGGAACAAGATGAGCAAAAATCTAAGCCATACTATCAAACAAGAATATTCAGGAATGTTTATGGTTACTGCAAACCCCGGCAAATCATCAGAAGAGAGCTATATGACGACAAACCCAGAAGATAAACATAGATTTATTTTACCAAGGGGAGCACAGATTATGCCTGCTTCAGCTACCTTCCCTGTTGAAATGTTTCCAAATAAGGAGGCAATGCCCATTATGTCAATGGATGAAACTGTTATAAGGAGAACTCGGTCACTAATTCCACACTCTGTGAAGTGTCAAATCATTCAACTTGCTCAGGACAATCCACGAATTACACAAGGAGAGATTGCCCAGATGTTTGGTATAGATCGAACAACTGTTTCAAAGATATTAAAAAGGCGACACAAATTTTTAGAAGAATCGGGTTCAGATCTAAGTACATCATCCAGTTCACCTCCAAAGATGTTGAAAACGGACGATGTTGTAAATGAAGCACTGTATAATTATATAAATCTATGGTATTTAGATGCTACAAGGAAAGGAGAAACAGTAACACAGTCCAGAATATTAGAGGTTGCAAATACAATGGCAAAAACATATGGAGTTACAGATCTATCTCTTGACAATGAATGGTTGTGTAAACTTTTCCTTCAGTATAACATTAAAGATCCTGGTAAGTTAAAAACAATTACCTTAACATGCTTAAGCAACTGTATGACAAAAGAAAATTACTACATCAAGAGTTTTACAACAATGTCCATCCTTAGTTAAGTTTGTTCCTGTGATTTTACTGGCATAAAGTTTCTTTGAGGACTGGTATATGATGAAAACTCCTTAAACTAAATCCTTAGACTACTTTGAGAGTGACTGTTCTGTTCTAGTCTTAGACTGCTTCTAAATCCTTAGACTGCTTTGAGAGTGACTGTTCTGTTCTAGTCTTAGACTGCTTTGAGATTGACTGTTCTGTTTAGTCTTGAAAGATCATGTTATTTATGCATTTTCAAAATATAAAGATGTTGGCACAAAGGTACATCATAGCATGTTCAGTTTTGGAAGATTTAGGGTTAAGCCAAGGCTTTATGAGGCTCCTCATAGGGGTTATCAGAGAATCAAGTTAATATTCACTTTTGGCACATGTAATTACTTTTGGCACATGTATTTACTTTCGCACATGTATTTACTTTTGGCACATGTAATTACTTTTGGCACATGTAATTACTTTTGGCACATGTATTTACTTTTGGCACATGTAATCAGAAAATACATTGTATTTACTGAAAATGGGGTGCTTTTAGTAAATTAAAAAAATATTGAAAACAATTATCAAGAAAAGGGATATCAAATTAATCAAGTAATCATTGTAAAATTCACCTGATAATAAACTAATCACAATTTCAAAACCCCAATATGCTGGTAATAAAGAAAAACATAACAGGGCTTGTCTTTTTAGACAAGTTTTACGACTTTTACAATTTTAGCACATTCTGAATGCTCTTATGGTTTCATTTATATTGGTCAGGTTGTTTGTACGATGCAAGTTTTTGTTGTGTCTAAAACTGTACTTTGAAGTTAGGCACCAATTTAGCATAGATAAAAAATAAATAGTGCTGAAACTATCCATAAATCTGAAGTATCATTTTCAGTTAAGGATACATGCTATTTCTGACTGTGTTTGTGAGACAATCTGTTCATAATAGTTCTCTAACTGGGTACATCTATCTTTGGCTTTTTCAACAACATGTTCTTGGAATATCTTTTCCTGATGTGACTAAAATATAAAAATCCTCATCAATATGGTGAAGTGCAAAGCAAATTTTCTCTGAAAAAGGGACTCATCTTAGAAAAGTCTGTCATAGTAAAAACTTGTTCAAGGATCAGCAAAAAGTGTATCGCTAAGTAATTTTAAGGAAAACTTCCCCATACACCAAATATGTAATATTAGTAAAGTTGTATACAATTTATAATTGTAACCCTGCTTGAACTATTTGAACTGTAAATTTGTGCTTATTTAATAATGTACATAGATCTGTATTTTATATTTCTGAGTTTATTTTGGGGTTTGTTATCTCCACTCATCATATTTGTTGTACCTGATAAGTCCAAAATGATAATGCCCTGGTGCAGACCTCCATTATAACTTCTGGTTTCTGACCAGCTAAGACCATCTACAACAATAAGGGTGCAAATTACTTTGAGTTATCTCCCATGCACTATTTAGGTAAAAACATTTAGTAAGAGCATATAATTTATAAAATTATACAATTGTCATTCAGTAAACATGCTTGATCAATAAAAGGTTACTTTTCTCAGCCTTTCCTTGGATTTGTTTGTTCAAATTCTATGTTTACCATATCAAAGTGTTCCTAAAATTTTGTCAAAAATCATATACAAATGTAGTATTACATAAAGTTTTTTTTCTAAATAAGACAATTTTCACCATTTATATGCAGATGTAGTATAAAGTTTCATTAATTTTGTTAGATATTGAAGATCTGGTGAAGAAAGAATATGCTAGTTCCAGTGATGAGCTGCCAGCAGTATTTGAACCAACAGGTCTTGTTAGTCCAGGTGAGTTTTAAACACTTTTGTATTGGCTTTGTTCATCAGGAACTTGTTACATGACTTTTTAACCCTGAAGTCTGATTTGATCATTGGGTCAAAAACATCTCAGTTGATGCAAATTCTAATTAAAAATTTGATAAAATTCTAAGATCATAACTTAACAGTGGGCAGTGATTCAAAGCATATGAAATATGGATTTTCATAAATTTGATACATGTACTTTTGCTGGAGCAAAACTAAACAGCATACTCAGAGAAACTTCTTGACTTGCAGCATACTCAGAGAAACTTCTTGATTTTATGCAGCATACTCAGAGAAACTTCTTGATTTCATATATGTTCAAAACTTCAGAAGTAAATAATTGAATTGGAGGGCAACTTTTAAAGAATATTTTGAATAATGTTGTACATACTGACTTGTATTGTTCAGATGGCTGTAGGTCTATTCTGATGATGTCTAGATTTGCAGATAAGTTGGTCTCACCTAAAAACAATATTAGATTTGATAAATAGTCATCCATACATTAATGAAAAAAAGAGGGATAACAGGAATTGTCTACAATGCTGAAAATTACATTAACATGCTACAATCTGCCAGGGAAAAACACATGAAAACATAAATAAGACAAAAGACAAATGTAAACGATGATGGGAACTCAGGACAGAGGATTTGGTACTGGCAAGAACCTTTTCATAAATATTTTGAGCTGCATGCTATATGCATTTCTATTTTTGGTTGCATGCTTTATAACTTTTTGCATCCAATATGTCCAATGTTTTCTTAAGGTAGATGGTTACTTCAAATTTTGTTTTTGCTAGAATTTATTTTCATTTTCACAAGAGTATTTCCACATGATAGTCTCTTTTTTCAAAAGCAAAAAAAAGGGGCTGCTTGTCTTTTTAGATCACACAAACAAAGCATAAAAGGCCATCCAGAAGAAAACTTCTGCTATTGAACATAGGAATAAAGAAAAGTAGGTGGCTTGTTTTTATAAAGCTGTATCAAAAGACCACATAAACAAAGTGGAAATGGCCAAGCTTGGAAGCACACTTTTGCTATATTATATGAGAATCGTGATAGGGGTCTTGTTTTTACAGGGCAGATTTTACAGACCACACAAAGTGGAAATGGCCAAGCTTGGAAGCAAACTTCCACTATTTATGACAAGAATCAAGAAAGGGGGCTTGTTTTTATAGGGCAGATTTTACAGACCACACAAACAAAGCGGAAATGTCCAACCTGAAGCAAACTTCCTCTATTTAATATAGGAATCAAGAAAGTGGAGTGTAGTAGACTAGAGGAAATCGGGGATGTGCTTGTTTTTACAGGGCAGATTTAACAGACCACACAAACAAATGGACAACTAGAAGCAAACTTCTGCTATTGAATATAAAAATCAAAATGAATTAATTCAGACCATCATTATCTGAAATCTGCTAAATAGCAGAAGAAATTCACTCCTGATATTAACATGATTAAAAACAATTATTTTGTTCTTTTCTGGAAAACTAATTCGTAGTTTCTTTTATATTTTCTCACAAGTTAGCTTTGTAAAAATAATTTATAAAAAATATAAAGAAGAGTGGGGGTCACTGGCGTTGTTTTACAAATAATTTGAAAAATGTAAATTCATATAGTGGTATCTACTTTAAAATATTTTTCTCGATTATCTCCCTTCTTCAAATAACCTTTCCCAAATATTTATCTGACAAACTATCAAATCTGCTCTATTAAGCGAAATTTGTGTAATTTAAAAGACCTGTGTGATAGTACTAAACTCTGTTTCACTTCCTTTAGATAATGGATTTTGTCTTCTGCTGACTGCATTGCTGTATATTTCGACTCAAAATTTTGCATGACTATGTAAAAATACCATACACTTCTAAATTCGATAATTATTTTTTAACAAATTGTATACCTCTGTGGAAATGCAGCTTTTTCAAAATCTCTATTATGTTTAAACGGAAAATATTTACCGCGTGCAAGTGTCACCGAGAATGGACTAATCTAACATGCTTTTACCTGTCGACAGGTAATCTAGTATTAACCTAAAGTATCTTTCCCATCGATTAAATTTTCCTGCCTGTTCGCCCTCAAAATAGAAAAATCCAACACTTAAAATTTTTAACCCGTCTTACAAAAACAAGGAAAATTCACATACATGTACACAGCAGTCTTTGCATATTTTTAATCGTAACAGTGTAATTTTTCAGTTATGTATAGTCATTCTTGATCTACATGCCAAACGTTAGAGGAATTGGTTTCCAAATAAAGGAGAAATGGTAAAATTTCCATTATCTAAAGGAAGTGAAACAGACTTTAGCATGGCCATTTTACCAATATTGTGAATGTTTGTCTACTTACATGCAGGACATTTATAACACTTGTGAAATGCCTTTGTACCATCATCATCACAGAAAATATCTTGTTTATATTAAGGATAGAAAAACAATATGACATACAGCAGTGGACAGTAAATAAAATCTTTATATGGTCAATTCCCAAGGACATGCTCAGGTGTTGGTGAATACCAAATGTGATTTTTTTGGGTCCAAATTAAGACATTTTAGTCAGAAATATCCCCCAACTTTTTATGCAGCAACCTTCACAATTTCAAATCTGTGATGGACTTTGCAATCCCACTACTAGCTGTTTTAAATCAAATTATAATATTTCCACATTATCATTGATTAAGTTTTTATGGCTTTTGGATATTCTGATTAATAGTCTATGGATATGTTCTGCTTAGTCTCCAGCTTAATCTACATATTTAGATTCACTGATTTGACTCTCAAAATGTAATTATTAAAGCTAATCATTTTTTTTCTTGTGAATTTGGCATAAAATACCTTTATATGAATCTGGTGTATGTTTCTATCAAAAACTTTTAAAAAATGTTGCCTTTTTTTTATTCTCAATTTTGGCATTAATTTTCTGTTTTACTGGTAGTTAGTGTTTAATTGCTTTTTCCATAGTACTTGTCACAAAAAGTGTATAAATTACCTACATTCAGAACTTAGAGGTTTTTCTGCCTTCTCTCAGGGGCTGAATAAATAAGCTCCAGTTTGATTGAGATTTACTTTAAAATCATGCAAATTTCCAACAAGGGAGATGATTTTCATCTTAACCAGGGTTCGACTTTAACAGTAGTCCTGTAGCCCCAGGCTTGAAAATTTAAAGAAAACTACTAGAATTTGTAACTTGCTGGTCCTTTTGGCTAGCAAAATTTGGAAAATTTCTAAAAGGTATATTAATTATGGGCCGGTAAAATCACTCCAGGACTAGTGAATTCAGGCATGTTGTAGTACTTTTGTCTACTGAGAATTAAAGGAAGTATCAAACCCTGTTAAACATCTATTTTGGGTTCCGAAATGGATGTTTTTTCACCAATGCATCCTTAAAAATCTGTGACTTATTCCTAAGGTAAAAGATATGTGAAATCCCACAATTTAAGTTGTTCAAAATGTTATAATCGCTCCTAAGATCTGGACTGCTACATCTTGTAGTTAAGGATACGAGAACATGATGTTACCTGTAAAATATAAAATTTTATTCTAGTATATCAATAAATTGAATGAAAGAAAACCATGCACTAAAATGAATAAAAATGTTAAAATTACTCCTGGAATAACACTTAAATCTCAAAGTAAAATATTATAATCTATCTTCTAAGCACAACTCCTCTGAAACTGTTCAATGAAATCTATTGAAACTTTGTATGTAGCAAGGACACAATAATGACCTTATTGTACATGTATATGTCTATATTGTCAGAAATTTTTCATTTTGCAATGTTTCCAGATGTTTTAATTTGTCCCGTTGAATTTTGAAATAGATCAGTATTATATGTATTTTGACGCCATGCTTGCAAGCACCACTCCCCATTAATCCCTGTATGAATGTTAGTTAGTTTGGGGTGGCCGTGCTTACCAAATGTTGCACTGTTATTCAAAATGGCTGCCAGCAGAGATCTCAGTGTAACTTACAACGACGATATCACAGTATGACTACTGAGAAATATAAATAAAAAATAGTAATTGTGCATTACATGATACCCCGCCACATTTAACAAGATTTCAGAGTTTCAATGGGCATAACTCTATAACCACTGAACCCAAATTCGAACTTGACCTGATTTGTGTGGTTAACAAGTTACATACCAAGTTTGAAGATGGTATGTTAATTTGCTCACAAGTCATTGGTCGAAAACTTTGAGGGGACAGACGGACACACGACTGAGGGTTTCACATAAAACCTCACCACTACGGTGTGGCAGGGTATAAAACTATTCACCATTTTTGTTATTTTTCTCTATTTCCTTGTCATTTTATATAATTTATTCTATGAACGATCCACAGGACACATTTTTGGGGTTGATTTGGGGTTGTCTCTTTGATGTTTAAGGGGGTAACATACCATAATTTATGAAAAATAAAACCAAGCAACAAACAAAACATTCCCCTCCCCACACACACACAAAAAGAAAAAGAAAGACTAGAGAAACAATGTGGTCTTACCCAAGCAAAAGTACTCAATCTTTTCCTGCATTTCTTGAAATTGCATACTAAGTCACTGTCCATGTCTGAAACTGTAGCAAATAAATCCAGTTAAATGTTTGTTGCATGGAACAATACAGTCAACATGATAAAATTCATAAGAAGTGTTATATTGAGTATTGTTGTCATTGCCTAATGGACAGAACAGACAAATCAAAAAGTCCAAAGTCCTTGCCGGACCGTCTGTTAGGCAAATAAGGAAAAGCTGCCAGACAGAAGATAAATTTACTGGACCTACAGTTTCATCACATATAGGAAATGTCAATTTTTTACCTGACATTCGATCCTGTTAGCTGATAATTTTTGCCAGACTGACTCATGTTTTTCATGGCCATAGGACAAAAGGAACCAAATTAATTAATCAATATCCTAAGTTTTCTTTTGTCTAAGGATTGAAAATAACATTTACCAATGCAAATGCCACCCAGCAGATCTTTCTTCACCTTATTTTTAGTAATTGTGCATGGAACAGATCATGCTTACCCTTCTGGTGCACCTTATTTTCATGGTATCTCATGTTTTCTGGGATTCACACTGCTTGTGCTCTAGTTTACAGGGATGCAAATTACGGGGCCCAGTAGCCCAAGGCCCATAAAAATTGAGCTGTGCTACTAAAAATTTCAAACCAGTAGCCCAGGTTGCTACGGAAATATCCTGTAATTTTGGTTGACAATATAGTACTGGGCTAGTAAAATTGTTGGCTGGGCTACTGGATTGTGTTTGCTATTAGCCCAGCTTGCCACTTGGCCAATATTTCTAATGTTCAACCCTGAGTTTTACTGCATTCTTCTTCACATCTCTGTCATGTTTCTCAGTTTAAGCTACATCTGGATAGCTGTGCCTGTGGTTTTTTTTTAAATTTTAATTTGGAATTTTCCCTTTTTAGCTCACCTGGCCTATAAGGCATGTGAGCTATTGCCATCACTTGGCGTCCGTCCGTCTGTCGTAAACTTTTTTCAAAAATCTTCTCATCTGAAACCACTACGCCAATTTTAACCAAACTTGGTCTGAATCATTACCAGGGTATCTAGATTCAAAATTGTGTTTGATTAGTCCGAGGACCAAACAACATGGCTGCCGTTACTAAAAATAGCACATAGGGGGTAAATTGCTGTTTTTGGCAAATAACTCGAAAACCGTTACAGATATCCAAAATCTGATGGAGTAAAAGTGATCAGCATGGCAAGATCTACCCGTCCTGCAATTCTGAAGAAAATCTGATTACCAGTTTTGGAGTTATTCCCCTTTTTCCGGAAATTTTTCAAAATTTTAATATATTTTATTTTTTATCAAAGAAACTATAGTAGATAAAGGTCAACTTCAATTGCAAAAATGTTCAGCATATCAAGATCTACCCATCCTGAAATTTTGGAGAAAATCCAAAAACCCTTGTAGGAGTCACTGCCCTTTTTTCACAGAATTTTCAAAATTTTCATATTTTTCATCTTTTATTTCCCAAACTATAGAAGATGAAGGTTAAGTGTAAATTGATAAAATGTTTGCTATGCAGTGCTGACTTCAAAAGGGGTGTTGAAAATCGTTCTTTTACCGCCATTTTCAAAATGGCCGTCAAAAAAAAGATGGCATTTTCAACATTGTTCAATTTCAATAAAATTTGGTTTCCAAATAGATATTGATGTTGCGACTTCAAAACCAGTGTGGAAAATTGATTTTTGACCGCCATTTTCAAAATGGCCGCCAAGAAAGGCGGGAAAAATCATCATTGTCTGATTTCAATGACATTTGGTTTCCAAATAGGTATTGATGTCGCAACTTCAAAAC
>MJUU01045053.1:101847-115362 GCA_002080025.1 Modiolus philippinarum
AAATATGTCAAATCTTTATTTTTCATCGGATTTTGATGGGATTTTTTTCTTTGGATTCCTCTTGATCTAAGCTTTCAGTAGTATGCCAAAGGTGTTGGCGTAGCTTTTACCTTTTCCGAGCTACAAAGGGTCAATGGGGTCAAAATTGCAATTTTTCTAAATATGTCAAATCTTTATTTTACATCAGATTTCGATGGATTTTTTTATTTCTATGGATGTAAAGTGTTAGTTGATAGTAACATATTTTGAACTACTTTTGTTGAAATTTCAGTGATCGCCATGCTGCGGTCGTATCATGCTGCGCTCGGCATAGCCCTTTATTTGACTGATGTGATCATACCTACAGAATTTTCGCTCTAAATAGGGGGGGAGGGGTAAAAGATAATACTATTTAACAAAAAATCAATGCATATAGAGATGTCAATATTAGTATTTTTTATCCCTGCTTTAGTAAACAGTCATTATTTTAGTATGTCTCATTAATGCACACCTGTTATGTTAAATAGAAACATGTACAAAAATCGTCCCTCCTTCTGTTAAACTTTTCACATTTTCATCTTCTTCTGAAACTCTGAAACCACTGATGCAAATTCAACCAAACTTTACAGGAATGTTGTATGAAAGGTCCTTTACAAAGATTGCACATTTCGTTCCGATCAGACAAATAACATGGCTGCCAGGAGGAACTTAGGTGTAACATAGGACCCTATGGGAAATATCACATTTTCATCTTCTTCCATGAA
Organism: Modiolus philippinarum; assembly: GCA_002080025.1. Lineage (NCBI taxonomy): Eukaryota > Metazoa > Mollusca > Bivalvia > Mytilida > Modiolidae > Modiolus > Modiolus philippinarum. Next base: position 102,591 of record MJUU01045053.1, read on the forward strand.
ACCACTGAAGCAAATTAAATCAAACTTTACAGGAACGATGTATGGAAGATTCTATGCAAAGATATGCGGAATATAGATTAACATTTAACCCTATGGGAAATTGATCATTTTAGTCTGACTTCTTCTATGAAATTATTGAGAAAATTTAACCATACTGACTTTGAATATCATATGGAACTATAGCTTAACATTAGACCCTAAGAGTCATCAGCATAGACATGGCTTTTGTCAGGTGAGCCATTCAGGCTCAGTCACTGAGCCTCTAGTTTTACATCTTGCTTCTAGGATGATATGACTTGTTGCACTGTAAATGATGATTTTATTCTTATAGTTTCAGATGTCAGAGAAGTGTCTCCCAAAACAGCAACATTTAACAAGACTAAGTTAGGCAACAGACCACACCGCCCAGTCAATTCACAACATGTTACAACTCCTCGACAATCACCTAGTGCCACAGTTAGTAGTTCTCAACAAGGAACAAGTTCACCAGGTACCAATTCTCGCCAGGGGACAGGAAATAAGATTCCAAGAGTTCAAACGGAAACTGCAGACACCACAAGAGATGACTTAGTAGATGTTAGAAAGGAGATTGATGAACTAGACACAAGTGAAGCTCTTAGGTATTATTCTCCTTATTACTGTCTGCATGGGCTATATATGTAATTGAGAGCTTCTCCTTACAAGGGTTACTTCCGAATTATCATTTAAAAGAATTAAAGTCTCAACCTCAGACCAAAGAATATGTTATCTGTCATTAAATTTTACGTAATTATTATAAATATGGTATGTAAAGGGATTGGTTGAAGCTGTAGTCGCATGATGTTTGAACAAAAGAAATATTCCACTATTTATTCACTTGTATATATGTTTACAAATGAAGAATTCTCTATGATTGAAACAACTGCACATGAATCGAACAAAACACCTTGATACACATGTACTCTATAAGTTTAATTTTCTCCCTTGTTTGAATTTTTCTCAATTTATCAAGAGTTATCTTTCATTGCACACTAAATGAATGCTACATTGATGCAGTCAAGCATGTTAAGTGGTGTTGCATAATAAAATAAAATGTTAAGTAAATGGTTTCACCCGGAACATGATTTTAAGCTGGATGATTTGATCAAGAATCGGATAACACTTTTAGTCTCAGATAACACTGACAAAATTTCTGCTGTTCTTGGTTAAGGGTTGTTGAGTGCATCATTAAAGTAATTTCTTGGGTAGTTTAGTGATATATTTATCATGATAATGTCAGATGTCTTTTTCTCCAATGTCTGTCCTGTTTTTATGTTTCTTTATCAGTGAGAGAAATACCTTTCTCCTCTCTAGAGAGAATGTTGTTCTCGGCAAGTGATTGGATGAAATTCAGTAATGACGTCAAAGATTTTTGCCACTTTCGAACTTTACCATTGTGACCTCATGAAAAAGGGTTACCATACCATATGACATCATGCTCAAAGAACACATTTATTTCGGATCAACAGAAAAGTGGGGTCATGTTTTTGTACAAAATCTCATTGAAATCATTAGAGAAATAAAATCCACAACCATTTCCCATGAGAAACGACATTTCTACACTCTCCATAGTTAAATTTTCAAATATTTTAAAAGCTCGACAAGTCTGGCATTTAAAAATTAGAAAATTTAACTATCTTAAGTGTAGAAATGTCGTTTCTCACTCGATGCTGTTGTATATTCTATATTTATTTGTAAGTTGGACATGATTTATCTTTATTATTTTGCTTTCTCCAGAAGAGAAATGGGAAATCTAGAAAAATTCAGGGAACAACAAAAGATGATTGAAGAAGCTAACAAACAAAGGAAGGCGTTGTTATCTAAAACACTTTCTGAAAGGTATGTATATGCTGTGTTAGCTGTAGACCAAAATTTCCTTTAGCCAAAGTGGCTAATTGGTGCAAATTATAATTATAATTAGCCACACTGAAGTTTCATTCGCCACAAAAAAAGAAAAATGCGAAAAATTAAATTATTTCAAAGTATTTCCTCAACATCATAGGGATGCTGTCAATTCTAGTCATACATTCAAATTATTTGTGAAAGAATCCAACTAAAGTTGAAGAAACTGATTTCAATAGCAAAAAGGTTGATTGAGATAATGGATTGATTCTTCAGTTCACCTGCACTAGCCAGAGTGAATGAGGTCCAGCAGGTCTCACTCTAGGTTCAATTCGTGAAGTGGTAAAGTCACTTTCATGATAAGAATCATGCTCTCCTGTAACATATTTATTTTAACACACTCGCAATTGAATTTTCACTGGTTTAAAACTTTTATTATTTTCTTATTGCGAGAAGTCATCGCTGAGTTTCATGTCCGACATAACGCGCCATGAATCAGGTAAACAAAAGTACTATAATAAAAAGAAAGAAAGACAGTAACGGACATGAAAAACCGGAACTGTACTACTTCAACGTTATCTATTCCGCAAAATGGATGTCGAAATACCCCTCATTGGTTTCAATTTAAGTTTTATTTTCATCTTCTGATCTGGTCATAAGAATGTTTTTTGGAAGGAAGTTTTCTATTCATATCATGATATCTCCGAGTACCGTATATTGATTTTTCTCATTCGCCAAAGTGGCGATTAGACCAAGTTTTTTAATCGCCACATGGAACAATCATTCACCCCTGGCGAGTGTGGCGACCTTTAGCGCTAACACAGTATATGTTACAGTGAGCACTAACACAGTATATGTTACAGTGAATTTGTAAAATTAGGGAATTTGTAAAATCACTGAAAATTCAGGGATTTTATAAAATCACTAAATTGGTCAGTGGGTATGTAAAATCCCTAATTTAAACTAGGCAGTGTCCCAGCTAGAGGGAAATAGAGGGGCGCTGCGCCCCTGTCCCCCTTTACTCATCGTTTTAGGGCCCATGTCCCTTTTTCCAGCGCCCCTGTGTGCCCCATCTGCTTGTCTATGTGCCTTATTAAGAAATTCAATCTGTCAGGTAACACCTAATTAAACACACCTACCTACAGGCAACAGCTGATTGCAGGTAATTGCCGGTAATTAGTGGATTAGCTTGGGGTATAGTTAATCACTATTTACGGCTTCATTGGATAATTATGGTATTCTGTCATCAGCTGTTATGTATTTCAATTATTGAAATTAATGGTTTTGTGCATTTTCTGTCATGAAAAAGAAACTAATTCTTTCAAATTTTGTAAAATCAAGCGTGAGTATGAAGGTGTTGGGGAAGGAAACCCATCAAAATAGTGCCTTTACAGAAAGTAAACAGTAAGTGCAATACACATCTATTCAGTGTTCCTAGGTCAAAATAATGAATAGTTAAATTGTATTTCACCATTATTTAGGTGATTTCACATTTTTTAATAGTTAAAATTAAAATACAGTTCATGTAGTACATGTAACTTGTACATCTACTGAGACTATTCAACTTACATGTATCTTAATTGATTAGGGCATTCAGGAAAAAAACAAATTAAAAGATAATAAATAAATAAATAATTATTTATTATTTTCCAAGCATTTTACTAGACTCTGATGAAAGGAGTCTTTCCCAATAAAAATTAGTTTAAAATATTGCAGAATTCTCAACTCCTTTTGGTGTATAATAACCCTCCTAATTTTGATTACAAAATAACCAGATTTGACATTAAAACTTGTAAAATAGACCAAAACCTCCTCTTTCTCAAACTATTCTGATAACCCTTGATTACAAACCATATACAGACAAATATAAAAGTATCTCTTGTCTATCCGGAGTAACTCAATATTTCTACAAACAGGACATAAACAGGCTTTGCTTAAAAGTGCAATTTTAATAACGTGAAAAANTTTTCATACAAATTATTCTTGGTACACAAAATGGTGCCCTTTGGTACTCAATATGTGACGTTACGCGCAAAAGTGTCCTTTGGTGTTTCAAATTTGATCTTACGTGTAAATGTGCCCTTCTCATGCGCCCCTCTATTTTCAATTTCTAGCTGGAACACTGCTAGGGATTTTACAAAATCACTGAAAAAAATCAATCACTATTTTACTGATTCCATTTCCCTGGTCATATTTAGGGAATTTGTATAACAGAAAACATTGTTAAACAAAACACTTTCTGAAAGGTTATTACAAGACAAAGAAAAAAGGAGGGCATTGGTATCCAAAGCATTCCCTGAAAGGTGATACAAGAAAAATATTATCCAAAATGCTTGCTGAAATTAATTTACGTAAAAATTACATCTTAAAACATCATAACCAAAAATCACTGTCTATAGACAATTACAAGACAAGTAACATTGTTATCCAAAACTCTTTCTGAAAGGTATTTATGTAAAAATTTACATCTGAAAACATTGTCATCAAAAACACTTTCTGAAAGGTATTTACTAAAAAAATGTTCATAGGAAAACATTGTTATCAAAAACACTTTCTGCAAAGATATTACCAAGACAAAAAAAGGAAGGCATTGTTATCCAAAAGGTAACTACTAGACAGATAATAGTGTGTGTTGATGTAACATTCTGTCAAATTCATATTAAAATTTTCAAGAGAATTACATATGAAGGAGATAGAGGCTTGTGAAAATTGCAAAGTGTGATACTGTATACACATTAAACAATTAGGTGTATTTAATTTTTGCATGCACAAAGGGAGATAAATCTGAAGTATTGTAGCAATTATGCATATCCACATGTACCAAAATCTGTAAAATGCAAAAAATATTTAAACTATCGAATGTCATTGGCATTGTTAACTATCAGTTTTCAAATTTCATGTATTATCACAAATGAAATTCAGCAACAGACATGAATGGCGATTACACACCTACAACATTTTTCAATGATATCATAATTTACTGTAAAACACTCTGTACTCCCTCATTATTTTCACTTAAGCTTTTGATTACAGTTCCATATAAAAATCAAAATATTTTACAATAGGGATGGCACATGCGAAATTTTATTTTCAGAAATTCTGGTCTTAAGGATGTATTCTCCTGAGGGGTCAAAATTTTCCTGCATCAAGTTTTTCCCAAAACCTACATTTTTATAATGCTAACACCCTGAAAAAAAATCATTTTTGAAGAGAAAACCATATGTCTGTGTGCATTTATTTGTGCTAGAGTCATTTAAAAACCCCTATTTTTGATGATTTTGTGCAAATTTCATCAATTTTGGCCTATTTTGAGGCCATTTTTGTCTAAAATATCGATTCCTAGGATCAAGTTTTCTGTCAAGTTTCCAGATTGTTAGATCTTATTAGTCTGAAGAAATATCACAAATAAAAAACATAGGTCTGTGATGATATAAGAAAGTTTTGTAAGAAAATGTTGTTTTTTTGGGTCAAATTCAAGACTTTGTAAAATCTGTAAAAATTTAGATTTTTCAAAATTCCCATCAACTGCATAGTCAAAACTCGCAATTTTTTTGATGAAAAAGTTAGACAACTATATCTTAAAAAACTTAGAAAAGAAATCATTTGAATAAGTCGAATACTTTCCTTGCAAATTAATATTTATCAACCCTACCCCCAAATCGGCTAAATTCTGACAGATCAATGGTCAGATTTGGTCAAAATTAGAATTTTCCATTTCTTGAAAACTACTGGTCGTAGATACATAATTTTTTGACACAATTTGGAAGGGTTACTATAGAACATATATCAATAAAAAATATCACTTATAAGGCAAGTTTTAAGAATTATTTATAAACGAGACTGAAACCTCAGAGAATACATCCTTAATGTCTATTCATAAGTAAAATTATATTAGCAAAGAGAATTTTTTAAAAGTCTTGGTTGTTATGGTTATAATAGCATGTAAATTCCTCATAGTTTCTATGTAAACATAAGAGAGTTATTTCCCTTGTTGTATTACATTCTTTATAAAAAATATTTCAAAAAGAGAAAAGGGTTTGAGTTGTTTGAGTTGTTATTACTCCCCTTTGGGTCATTGTCTCTTTAACACATTCCTCGTTTCCCTTCTTTTTTCTATTTGAGCAAAGCATGATTTTGGTCCTCTAATACACACAATACTTAATGTGATTGCACAAAAAAAAAATAGCTGTAAATTTCACACACCACTGTGCTCAGACTATTCAAACATGTCATTATTTACATAGATAAATCATGTAAATAGAGGGATTTTTCCAGTCAATAATCTGCTCCTTCACCGGTAGTATTTTCTATGTGATTTATTTCTGGAATATGCAATGAGTAGATGAGAAAAACTGGGTATAATGTTTAAAACTATACTGGAAAATCAACAAGAAAAGAAAATTCATTCGACTCATGTGCCACCAGATTGTTTAATTTTTCATGTGCCACCAGATTTTAAATTTTACATGGAACTGTACTTAATCATTTAAAAAAAGTCTGTATGACTGCAGAATAATCAAATTAAGGGAATTACCTTTTTTCACCATCTGTTTCATATCTGTCACAGATTATATAACAACTGAACAAATTCTTTTAATGTATGATCAGCCATTGCGATTATTATACATGAATATTTTCAAATAATTATAATTGAATTTTAGGCAGAAGGCAGCTCAACAAGAAGCTAGAAAGCTTGCCCATATACAGCGTGAGTTGATGATACTGGACAATCTGTTAACAGCTGATGTAAATGTAATCAGAAGTCGTATTGAAGTGGCCAGCAGAGATTTCCTCGATGCACAGTTTGTATTTTCATATATTGTTAGGTCTTATTCAGTGTGGAAACTAATTATTAAATATGAACAAAATACCTGAAGAAATATCGTTGCCTCAAATTTATCTCCTTTGCACTTCCAGTGTGAGTATGCTACATGTTGTCTTTGTTTTATGAAGTTCAAGATGGTGAAAAAAATTAATGCTGCATTTCCTTCGTATAACAAATTTTAGCTATTATGTACAATGCTTAACATTTTGAAAATGTTTGTGTGTTGCAGTATGGAAGATAAATACATTTTTCGGTAAAAAAAAATAATTTCGGAAAAAGCAAGTTGAATGCATGACTACACAATTGGAATACAATTAATTTTTAAAACCTAATTCTGATGTTAAGGCCATCCTAAATTAAATCAACGTTTAATGTCACCTGGGCACATGGGTTTTTGAAAATTCTTGCTGTTGCAAATAAAAAACACCAAAATTTTGTAATATCCACAAATTTTCGAGTTGAAGTCAAGATTCATCACTAACTGAGCAGTCAGAAATGGAAAAAATGAAAGACTTGCTAAAGAAAATGAAATATAAGGTTATATGTCGGTCAACAATTTAAAATAAAAGTGTGAAATCTGTACTAAAGCATATTTATACATTAAAATTTGTAAAAGATAATTGCGAATGTTTTGTTTGTTTTATTTCTCCCTCCCTCCCTCGTAGCTTTCGAGATCTTACGTTGACGTTAAACATAGAATTAATTTAGGACGGCTTAAATATACATTTGTCAAAATTTAAGTTCCACAAGCAAGATAGACAATAGTTACTCACTAGGTTTGGTTTTAATAAATGTGTCCCTACCTGACCTTCTTGACCAATCAAATATAGCGGTATTGTGAGTGACTCATTGTTTGGTTCTACATCAATAACTGGCAGATCCTTTGTAAACAGTTGAAAAAAAAACTACATTGGGTATGAATGTACACAATACTTGTCTGTTTTCTTCCACATTTGATGACATTTTAACTATAGACTCTGGAGATCAAGATGTCAAATTTTGTTGGTTAATTTGGATGGTTTCTGTACAAAATTTTACCTGAAAAAAATCAAGTTGTTTGGATTGAACTTTTTATTGTGTATTCTATTTTCAAAAGTTATGTTTCGATCATTATTTGAAGCAGATTTAAGATCAAACAAAAACAATAGGAAAGAGATATGTTTAATGTTTTTGCCTTCTAAAAAAGTTTTAATACTGTTTATATCTTTTATTTACAAGGAAGCGATATGAAAGAGCAGAAAAAGAGTTTGTTGATGCGAAGGTAGACCTGCAGAAAAAATCTGAACTTAAAGAACATTTAACTGAACATTTGTATACCATTATTCATCAGAATGAACTTCGGAAATCTCAGAAATTGTCAGAGCTTATGAAAGAGCTGGAAATGGAACAAACTGCTGAATCTCAGATCCTGCCATCAATCCCGTCTTTATCATCATTTAATACGATGTCACCAGTACAAACTTTACATTCACCAAAATCACCAACACATACATTACCTGAGAACACTGACCAAACTGGTGCTGAAAATGTGAAACCAAATAATCAGACTGAAAATGTGAAACCAAATAATCAGACTGAAAATGTGAAACCTAATGATCAAGCAGAAAATGTGAAACCTAATGAACAAGCAGAAAATGTGAAACCTAATGATCAAGCAGAAAATGTGAAATGTAATAACGGGACTGAAAATGTGAAACAAGTTGATCAAGTAGAAAATGTTAAAAATTCAGAAGGTATAAAAAGTGGAAAGCTAAAGGAGCAAGTAGAAAATGTGAAACACTCTGACAGTGAAACATTGAAGCAGACACAGGAGACAAATGTGAAACATATCGAAAGGGTGACAGTTGATCTTACAAATGATTTGCATAGTCCTGCTGATAATGATAGCTCTAAACACACAGAAAACACTGAAAATGTCAAAGAATCTAGCAACAATCAAGTTTCACCATCCCCAAGGTCTTCAGGAGATGCACAACAGAATTTGGGGAAGGAAAAGGACAATGAGAAAGGATCTGAAAATAATGTGACTTTATCTCAAAATAATGAATCTCAAAATAATGCAGCAAAAAGCATAGTCATTAATCTCACTGATAATGAACCAGAAGGTCAAGGTCAACAAGACACTACTACAACACAATTACCAAGTTCATGGACGTTAGATATAGTTAAAGCAGATCAAGGGACATAACAAATCTACAAAATGTAGTGGTTAACTATTGGTATATAAAGTGGGGCATGAAATATGTTAGTTTTTTCTTTATTAATTTATTATAGGACATTTACAGTGTATGAATTTAGTGTTAGGTCAATATGCATTCATAATTTGTTGTGACAGTGGTATTTAATTCTACTTTTAATTATTGTTCCAAAAAAAAACAACATTTATTTGAATACCTATTTATTTTCAAACCGACAATTGCACACCATAAACATGCTATATGGTTCCTTCTCATCATGATATATAGATCTATGATAGTCAAATATCTACCAATTTTTCCTTACAATCACTGCCATGCAGAGATTATAAGGAACAATTGGGAAATGGCAGTGATTGTAAGGAAAAATTGGTAGATATAATTTCAGTTTCATAGAACTTATGGGGGTTTGCTAATCCATACAAATATAAATAGGATTTCAAATAAACATGATTTTTTGTTAGAAAATTAAAAAAGAAATAATTTAAGTGAAAAAAATTGATACATTGTTTGTAGGTTGATGATCCCATTTTTGAGTTATAAGTAATTAAAAATTGGGGTGAAACTGAACTCCTCGGATTTTTCATAGGATTAACATTAGCAAGATTTGACCATGAATGAATGTGACAGATTAAATAAAATTTAATAAATTTTTTTTACAGAATGTTCATAACGATGTATAAAATGAAATTATGGGAAAAATTAAGGGGGTCCATGGACAAAAAATTATAATTCTTTTAAATGGATAAAACCAGAGAATTCCGAAAATATGGCAGAAATCCCAAAACATGAGGAGTGAACCTCCTTATATTCATAAGCATTTATAAGAAAAATAGCTTCTTGCATGAGAGCAGATACAAAAACATGATGTCTTTCTTGGATGTTAGAAATTCTATCTTTTTTCAAGTGGAGTGCTTTGAAACAAGAGAATTAGGGAAACAATTTCTTTCCTGAGTGAAAAATATACTGATCAAATGTAAGTAGCCATTTCTTAAATGAAATTTGATTTGCAATGTCCCAAACCTTTATTGAATAAGCAAAGTCCCCTCCATTGTCACCATACTTATGAGTCTTAACACCAAGCCATTGGAGATGTTTCATCAAGGATACTGTTAATGAATCATAAGTAAAAAACAGTTTTTGATTGGTCATTTGCCATGTTAAGACGAGTGCACATGACTTATCTTGCCTCAAAACCGCCATGTAGGGTAGATTATGTATTTCAGTTTTGAACATAGGGTCAATTCAATATACCTGACCAATCAAATGCAGTGATGTTGTGACTGGCTCATTGTTTGCTTCTATATCAATAACTGACAGTTCCTTCGTAAAAAGGTGACAAAGTCCTACATTGTGTATAAATGTATACAATATTTTGTCTGTTCCTGTCCACATTTGATGACATTGTGTTTTCTTTAACACGGAAGCTGACAAAAGATATACACGTTAGAAACTGATGGCGGGCACAGATTTATTGAATCTGTTCTAATGAATTGAAATAGATTAGAACCTAGAATCTTTTTTTTTCTTGGCGGGTATTTTAACATGTGTAAGGTTAGTGCGACTTATTATTTGCAATTGAAAATGATGTTAAGAATATAAACTACAGGCATTGACAGGTATTAGGTGCTTAGTGTTAGTTGTGAGTCTACTTATTCAGTTTGCACCAAAAACCTAGGACAAAATCATTAGGCTGTATAAACGGACCCTTTCACGATAACTGCGGTCCTGAGTTTTGCACATGTGCTCATATGCCTTTGAGTGGGTAAAATGCAACATCATAATATATATGATGTCTTGATTAATTGTCCTATGACAACATTTTTGCAGAAATTGTTTTTATTTTCCACTCAAAATTACAGGAACGCAATAAGCATGAAAGGGTCTATTTACTGCTTGCTTCCTTGAGAATATAGTGTAAAGACCAATTGTCTGTTTGTGTTACACAATTGAATCTGCAAAAAATAAAAAAAAAAACATGTATGACATGTTATGTTATGAAATTGGTCTTTGTTAGTCCTACATATTTTGTAGCACTGTTGCTCATTACATGCAAATGTGCATACCTCACCAACATATTTATGGAAAAAGGTTTAGAGGAATTGAGGAACTTTAAACTTTCTTTCTGCTTAACTACAAATAATTACATTTCATGCATATTCATTTAAATTCCGCCAATTTGATAGGTGAACATCGCTCACGTGGCATATCAATGTGAAGTTGCAATTCCCATGAAACACATTTGATCATATGACCATGTGGCGGATGAATTAGTAAAAATAAAATCCCATTGTACATGATGTACTATCCTTTGAATAAATTTGTTTTTTATGATTTTGTTTCAAAATGTAATTATAAGAATTGAACGCATTATTTTGAAGTTTCATAGGGATATGAAAGTGTTGACCGGGCGCACATTTTCAACATGAAGCGCTACCGCGCTTCATTAAAAATGTGCTTCGGTCAACACTTTCATACACCAATGAAACTTCAAAATAATGCATTCAATTCTTAAAAACATCACTGGACATGCTGAATGGATTGCTTTCATTTGAGATAGGATTTTTGGTCATGATAAAAAGATATGCATACTATTCCCATTGCAGGAGTCTTTTGCAATGTTTTTATTATCCCCTGACCAAACGGAGTTGGGGAGGGGATATAGCATCTCGCCTGTCAGTCCGAGTATCCGCCTGTTCGTCCCACCTCAGGTTAAAGTTTGCGTTAAGGTTTATATCTAAGAAACTACATGTGGTACATCAATCATCATTGGTCAGTGGATGCGTCTTGGAGAGTGATGCTGCTTCAGATGATAATTGGGTCACTCTGACCTACATTTTACGCTTCACAGACTCGGGTTTAAGTTTGCATTAACATTCATATCTGAGAAACTACATGTGGCACATTGATCATCTTTGGTCAGTGGATGCATCTTGGAGAGTGATGCTGCTTGTGATGATAATTGGGTCACCTTGACCTACATTTTATGCTTCAATGACTAAGGTTATAGTCTTTGTTAAAGTGCATATCTGAGATACTACATCATTCATCCTAGGTCATGGATGCTGTTTTTGAGAATATTTTGAAATTTTAACTGAATTTGGAAATTTATTGCTACAGGCAAGGGGATTAGCTGTTGTTTCTGACTGCTCCCATCTTGTTATGTAAAGCTTTGGCATACTATTCATATTTTAGGGATTTTTTCCCAAATGTTTTTATTAATGTAAAGGTTTTTGCATACTATTCCCATGTCTGGAATTTTTCCCAATGCTTTTATTATTAATGTGAGAGTTTTTCATTTTAGAAATTTTTCCAAATGCTTCCATCGTGTCGCTGCACACGTAGTGCTAGGTAACATATAGGGATCACTTTAGTAGTCTTGCATTGTCATGGCGTTGTCTGTCCCACTTTTTCTTGGCACTTTTCTCAGCAATTACGATACACAGCCACTTTGAATTATGTATATGACTTAAGCATGGGGTTTCATATTTGGATATCAAATTCAGGTCTGTTGGACATCCTCTTCCTGTTTACTCACACTTAAAATTTTTTCAACCGAAATGCTGGCTACTGGGATGGTGAATATACAAATTGACTATTAACCTATTGACACAAATTCAAATAGTTTGGTCTCTGAAACCACTTGTCATATTGGAACCAAACATCCCCTGTTTCCTTTCTTTTTTTCTTTTTATCACAATCCGTAGATTATCCTTTTTATACGACCGCAAAAATTTTGCGGTCATATTATGTTATGGCGCAGTCGTCGGCGTCGGCGTCTGTGGCCAGCATAACTTTGTTTTTGGTGGACGAATCATCTTCAAATTTCAGTATGTGGTTTCTTGGCATAATGGCTATCCCGGGTTTTAATTTCGGGTTTATGGCCCCACCC
>MJUU01045053.1:126492-150771 GCA_002080025.1 Modiolus philippinarum
CAACAGAATTTCATGAAACTTTGTATGTAGCAAGGACATCATATGTAGATGTGCATATTGTCGGGGATTATTCATCGTACAATTTTTCCAGGGGTTATTCCCCTTTGAACATAGAAATTTATAGGTGTTTTGACCATATGCTTGTAAGCGCAAGTCCTCTGTAACCGTGCAACAGAATTTCATGAAACTTTGTATGTAGCAAGGACATCATATGTAGATGTGCATATTGTCGGGGATTATTCATCGTACAATTTTTCCAGGAGTTGTTCCCCTTTGAACGTAGAAATTTATAGGTGTTTTGACCATATGCCTTTAAGCGCAAGTCCTCTTTAACTGTTCAACAGAATTTCATGAAACTTTGTATGTAGCAAGGACATCATATGTAGATGTGCATATTGTCGGAGATTATTCATCGTACAATTTTTCCAGGAGTTATTCCCCTTTGAACGTAGAAATTTATAGGTGTTTTGACCATATGCCTTTAAGCGCAAGTCCTCTTTAACTGTTCAACAGAATTTCATGAAACTTTGTATGTAGCAAGGACATCATATGTTGATGTGCATATTGTCGGGGATTATTCATCGTACAATTTTTCCAGGAGTTAATCCCCTTTGAACTTAGAAATTTATAGGTGTTTTGACCATATGCTTGTAAGCGCATGTCCTCTGTAACCGTACTAGAGAATTTCATGAAACTTTGTATGTAGCAAGGACATCATATGTAGATGTGCACATTGTTGGGGATTTTTCATCGTACAATTTTTCAAGGAGTTAAGCCCCTTTGAACTTAGAAATATATAGATGTTTTGACCATATGCTTTTTGTTTGACTTTTAAGTAAAGTAACTTTTCAGTGATTTTTAAGAGTGATGGCATACACTGCACATAATGAGATTGAGAGGAGGTATAAGTTAAACAGCTTTTCACACAAGTACCTACAGTAGGACGTCGATGGCTCGAACTGCAATAGCTCGAACACCATGGATGTCTCGAACCCTTTTTCAGGTCCCTTTTGTTTAAGTTTCAACACAGTTCGACCTCGATTTCTCGAACACTCCTGTAACTTCAACTGTTTTCATTGGTCCCTTGGGTGTTCGAGCCATCGAAGTTGGACTGTATTTCTGCATTCAAATAGTGAATGAAAACCCGGTTTGATGTCGTATCGACATCCATTTCTTGTTGATACTTAACAATTAGTCCATATCTTGATATTGACTAATAGCACAAATACCATATAGATTAATGAATACCACCTGACCATCGCTACACCTTTTCATTCTGATATAAAATAAAATGCACTAATGCACTGAGGTATGAAAATATAATTACCTCATGGTATGGCCAGTGCCTGTCGCAGCTAATTGTTACGCGACAGGTTGTCCTGCCGGGAATCACACCCCATCACTTTATGTGGTTCGAAAATTGAGTGCTACCAAGATAGTACAAGACCGAGTCTAGCACAAAAGGCGACTACTAGTACTTTCTCTTTTTTAGTCTCCAGTCGCTATATTTATAGTCATGTATGCAACCGTTATAGCAGTGGACACTATTATTACAAAACGGGCACCAGAAGCCACCTGATACGAATTCATTTAGATACAACTATAGGCTACATGTGTATGAATATATATTCTGCTGAAGTGAAATATCCAGGTAAATCCTGCAATTTGATTGGTTACCTTGACAGGGGATATGAGACCGTATCCCCGTGGTAGCAAAATCACAATTTTTAAACGCCTTTAAAAGAAAAATTATAGCACTTCTAGCAGAATATAAAAGTTATTCGGGCTTCACAGGGGATACGGGTTCATATTCCCTGTCTGTGTCCTATATCCCCTTCGCCTGACGGCTCAGGGGATATAAAACACAGACAGGGAATATGAACCCGTATCCCCTGTGAAGATTCCCGAATAACATATAATGTCGATGAACTTTACACATTACTGTTAAAAGTGATAAACAAGACAACACCTATGAGATGAGTAACAATCCATTTATTATTCAAACTTTAGGTGATCGAAGGATTACACAAGTGAGGGTCTATTACTTTCCCTGTTGCATATCGAAAACGACATGAAATTATGTATACTGTAAGAAACCAATGTTGTGTTCAGCCAGTTGCGTATGGTCTGGAAATCGAGTTAGGCCCAACTATGAAGTTGCACGGTATACAAAACTTAAAACCTGATCAGTCAGATGGATAAAAACTGAATAGCTAGCTGTGTGGGCAGTGGACCACTGTCAAGTTAGTGTCTGAAACTTGTACAGTGTCCAGTATCATTGGCATATCCAAAAAAGGGGAGTCCGGGAGTTGATAATGAATATCCTGATGTTTTACTAAGAAATACCCCAAAAAGTTTCTTGCCTCGCTCCGCTCGGTGAAATTTCCTTTTATATTCGAAATTGGAACCCGACCCCCTTTTCAAATTGCCCGGAACCGCGTCTGAGTGTCTTGGTGTACTAAGTGGTATACGGTTACATAATTTCCCAATAACTGCATAATCATACAAACACAGGAGGTTCTCAAGAGCTTTTATCGCTCATTTTTGACCATCGATAACCCAATAGCATGAATATGTACCTTTTAGTACACCATGTTTCCTCTGGTAACAACCTGATAAAGAGGAAACCAACCAATAGCTATTGCGACCGAGTTATGTTCTAATTGATTTTGTGGTTTCAGTTGAGAAGATCTTTGAATGTATCTCCCGTATGGTCCTATGTTAAACTATGTCCCCCGCTGGCGGCCATCTTTGGCTATCATGAACAAATTTTGTTGAAATTGTTTGAGTGGTTGCAGAGGAGAAGATCTATGAAATAATGCATTCCCTACATGTGTCTATGCTGTGAACGTAAAAATAACAAACTTTGAAGGAGACCGCCAGAGGACTATTAAAATCAAATTTGGTTGACATTGTTCAATTGGTTTCAGATGAGAAGTTCATTGTATACATTCCCCAAAGGGTTCTGTGTTAAACAATGTTCCCGAGGGTTCTGTGTTAAACAATGTTCCCGCTGGCGTCCAACTTGGATTAGGTACGATCATGAAAATCACAAACTCTCGGAAGGGGACCATCTATAAGGGCTGCTATTAAAATGTTTGGTTCAAATTTACCGAGTAGTTTCGGAGGCATTCTGTTGTTATACAAGGATCAAATGGTTCTTATACTACACGATGATCACTCAATTCCTATAGGAGAATCAACCAGTACTTATAAAGATCATTCATTTCTTGGGTACGAATGTGTCCGGCGGCTTCATTGCTAATATAACAATCAAGTATTTGCTGAGTACACACGCGTCCGCGGATAAACGCATCAGCATATGCACTGTCACGTGCTTAGTTCGAACATATCGAGAATCAGTACTTATATACAAAGATCAGTAATTGCGGAGTCCGGCGACATCCAGTGTTTGTACAACAATCTAGTATTTTTATGCCCCCGCCGCTAGGCGGTCGGGGGCATTAAGGTTTACCCTGATCCGTACGTCCGTCCGTACGTCCGTATGTCCATCTTTTTGGTTTCCGGATGATAACTTGAGTATCCTGCATCGGATCAAAACCAAACTTGGTCACATGCTTACTTATCACCCAAGACAGAACCCTATCGATTTCCAGGTTGGTACCCCCAAGGTCAAGGTCACAGTTGCTAAAAATAGACTAAAATTTCAATAAAATTTTGGTTTCCGGATGATAACTTGAGTATACTACATAGGATCAAAACCAAACTTGGTCGCATGCTTACTTATCACCCAAGACGGAACCCTAAGAATTTACGGGTTGGTACCCCCAAGGTCAAGGTCACAGTTGCTAAAAATAGACTAAAATTTCAATAAAATTTTGGTTTCCGGATGATAATTTGAGTATATTACATAGGATCAAAACCAAACTTAGTCACATGCTTGCTTATCACCCTAGACAGAATCCTATTAATTTATGGGTTGGTACTCCCAAGGTCAAGGTCACAGTTGCTTAAAATAGACTAAAATTTCAATAAAAGTTTGGTTTCTGGATGATAACTTGAGGTTACTACATAGGATCAAAACCCGAAACTTGGTCACATGCTTACTTATCACCAAAGACAGAACCCTATCAGTTTACGGGTTGGTACCCCCAAGGTCAAGGTCACGGTGGTTTCTGGATGATAACTTGAGTATCCTGCATCTGATCAGAACCAAATATGGTCACTTACTTACTTATCACAAAAGATTAATCCCATAGATTTTAGCATTGATACCCCCAAGGTCAAGGTCACAGTTGCTAAAAATAGATTAGTATTACATATAAGTCTGTTTCTCGGATTATTTGTTGGAACTACACATTATATCAAAACCAAACCAGTTCCAGTGCCTATTTATCACAGGAGAAAGATCCTTTTTATAATTATTTGATATATATATATATATTGTACATAGTTATGCCTTTAATAATTTAAGGGTTTCGATTGCAAGGAGGCGGGGGCATCCGTGTCCCATGGACACATTCTTCCATTTTTATACTACGCATGCATCCTTCAGCAAAGAGTGCCTAAATAAAAGTCATTCAATGGTCAGCTGTGAATGCACCGCCCGGTATTTAATAGAACTAAAGATCATGCATGCGTCCGCGCAACATCTAGTTCTTACAAGGACCACTAAATATTTGCTGATATGGGACGAGTCGGCATCCAGTGCTACAACCGTACGACTGTAAGATTCACAGCTATTTGTCGAGTGTCGGAATGGTTCATTCCATCAAAATGAAAAATATTTTTTTCCTAAAAATGTAAATTGAAATGATAGGAAATAAGTTCTCAAAATCATAGGATTTTCAACATCTGATTGTTATCAACATAAAATTGTCTCCTCAAGCAGACCCCCATATCAAACGACAGATGGGTGGTTAATTAAATGTAAAATCCATGTAAACATACATATCTGAATGTGTATAACATGTCTGAATATACAAATAAATAAATAAGATATGTAGATTTGTGTGAAACGCTAATTTTTATCACATAATCTATGTGTGAAATTCACTTTAATGGAATGTTTGATACAGTAACTCTCAATTGTTATAATGCTAACATTGAAAATAATTGTGCAAGTGGCTATGGGTTTCCCGTTGCCATGGTAACAATTTCTTCTAGTATAATCAACATTCTGTGATAATGTGGATAATGTTCTACACGTTATTGAGTCTGTTGTCGGATGTGGATTACAATTTTCAAGGCTCTTCGATGGGTAAGATTAAAGTCACTTAAACAATTAATTTATTGAACAAATACAGACATTCATATAGATATTAGTATTCCAATAATTCTCTAACATGCAGCATATTTTATTGTGGGGTGCTGAAAGGGAAAATTTATACATTCCGATGGTTAAGTGATAATAATGTCTTGTCATTCATAATATTTACCCTGTCATCAGAAATCTTTTGTAATGCTTAGCAAGTAATGTTGCATCACATCTTTACTAGGAACTAATGATGTGAAAAAGGGGGGATTCCTAGCATGCTGGCATCTCGCACAACTTGGAGACCAATTAAACGTTTTTCGTGTTTAATTTTTTACCATCAATATAGTTTCATATATCAGCAAGGGCGTATATTAACGTAATTAATACGTTCCTGATATAACTAAATCCCCCCTTTGTTTAAATTAATTCATTTTCATTAAACTTTGTTTTGACATATTTTTTATTTATTTTAATCAAGTTTTTTTTTGTTTATTTTTTTTCTTAATTCTGTTCCATAAGAGCAATGTATTACTGTAAGACATACTTTCATCATAATTTAGTACAAAAGAAATCACTGGTTAATTTAATAAATATTGCCTTAGTCATATGGTAGTACATGAAAATAAAGATATTATTCTTTGAATAATTTAAATAATATAACTATATCTGTAATTTATCAAACGATAATATGCGTAATGAAACCCAATCCATGTTAAAGACTCCGATTGTTGTTCTTGTTTTGACCGTGTCCCCTGTTTATTATTTGTCCATCCAAGATACTATATCTAGGTGGCTAGGTGTAAAAAGTGTATAGTCCAAAATGCCCATAACTGTCGAATCTCACACTTAAATGAAATGAAATAATAAAACCAAAACAGTAAAAATCTCGTAAAAAGGGGGTAAATGAAAGACTTTGGAAAAAAGGTAATATAGGAAAATGACATCTGGATTGTAAAAATAGAATGGGATTAATTGTAAACACATGTAGAACGGATAACTTATTGTTATATTATATTAATTATGTAAATCCACTTCGACCTGGAATGATGAACGTGCTGTTCTGTTTACACATTCACGGTTAATCACACCGATAACATGTAAACATTATCTATCAGTTATGTAACACTTCTTCTGGGCCAATTAGTTAGTGTAAGGAGATGGAAATCGAAAATTAAGTGGGACTTATCTTATTATAGAGATATCTTTTTAAGATAAACAACTTGCCACTTGAAAATGTCCTGATATGGAAAATTTCCTGATTACAATGATTAAGTTTCATCCTTGTCCGTTATTCCACAAAAACAGTTGTCCGGACTTTTCTAACTTCCGTTAGATTTTCTTATGAGTTATTGCCCCCTTGGACTTCAAGATCTTTTTTTATGAAATACATGTAACTTGAACTTTGGTAGGAGTGACAGTACCTATAGAATAGAATAGAATAGAATATCTTTATTAACCAAAAAATGGGCCCCAAAGGGGCAAATACAAGAGAGAAAACAAACAATAAAATAAAAATAAAAAATAAAATACAAACATAAGAGGGAAAGGTTGCTTGATTGATAGATAAAACAATACAATACAGTGTCACGACATATAGATGGATATAGAGCATATAACTAAATCAACGATGAAGCTATGGCATAAAATCATGGAGAAATTTACCAACAGGGTTAAGTATTGCCTTATCCTCACAGTTTAAAATAAAGTAAAGTTTTTGTTCATCACTTAATTGATGTAGGTTTTGAGGTGCAAGTATTGAATGCAACTGACTAAAAATTTCTTGTCGTTCTTCTCTAAATTTATCACATTAGACTAAGAAATGCATTTCATCTTCAATTACATTTTCTGTACAATTCTTACATATTCTTTCACTTCTTGGAATATTTTTGTATCTACCCTGTTCTATTAAGAGTCTGTGTGCCGATACACGTAATTTACAAATAGATGTTCGATACTGGTGGTTTTTTATCACTGTTAAATACTTTTCTAATCCAAAATTTGTTTTCATTTTAAGGTAGGTAGTAAGTTTACCATCCTTCAAGGAAGTATTTGTTTGATTCCAATCTGACAAGTATTTTGTCTTCATACATTTTCTCAATAGATAACTAAATTTGCCCTTTTTAAAAGTAAAGATTTCTTTTCTGACCTTAAGAATATTCATTAATATTTTTACAGAAGAATACCATGAAGTTTTATTTGATAAGTGCAGATTTTTACTGCAAATGAAAGCATCTTTTAACAATGGAAACTCTGTTGATGAATTCTCTAATCTATAACAATATTTAATAATGCTCTTTATAATATCAAAGTGCAATGGGTGTCTGCCGAGTTCTGAAAGTGTAGCATGGTTAACACTTTTCCTATTTAGACCTAACACATATTTACAGAACTTCAGGTGTAGCGTTTCACATTTTAGGTTTTTAAAACATTGGTCTAATNTAAACCACCTATGTTCCAATAGCAGAATTTAAGTGAACTTAAAAAATTCGTCATTTTACTTTTTCTATTGTATAAAAAAGAATGATAACTCTTTCTAATTAGCATGTCCTATAAGATATAATGATTTTCTAAAACTACTTAAAAAAGAAAAAAAAAGTCTACTGGTAATAAAATATTCTTTAAAAAAAAGGGGGGGTTGCTTCTTTGAACAATGACTAGATAAAGTAGTTAATACAATCAAATCATGAGACAATTATGACCATCGTTTCCAGTTATTGCCATAACCCGAATATCTTCTTTCGGTCGGATGGTGATAGTACGGTCTAAAAGTTGTTTCCTTGGACCGGGTTTCGCATAACCTTCGGTATGTTTGCTGTCATCATTGATACTGAGTGTTTTGTGTAGTACAGGTTTCATGTTTGAGGCTAGAATAGATGCTCCTTTAGCTGTGAGGTGAAATTTGTCTTCCTTCAACAGTTGTCTTGCTGGAGTGTTACCATGCCACATATTGTAATTCTCACTAATAATAACATTCTCATTGTTCAGATACTTTCGTTTTATAAGGGCATCAAGAATTTCACAGTTTGCCCGGATTTCATTACTATCATTTCTAGGAGTGGTAAGAGAAATAATCGTTTTAGTATTTTTGCATTTTGATGAAATCATCTCAACCAAGGTGTCAAGCTCTTCAATACATTTTTCAAGTGACTTTGTTTTTATTTCATTGGTTAGTGAATGCAATAAAATAACATCAGGGTTAGATTGGTCATTCCTGATTACTTTTTTAGTATCTTCAAAAGTATAGGCAACTTCTTTTTTAACATCTACAGCTTTTGAAAGTGCATCTGGTTTTATGTAGTTTGTATTGGATGTTCCAACTAACAAAGCTTTGGGTTTTCTGGGTTTCACTTTACTTAGTTGTGATGTAGAGTTGTTGATAAAGGGAGCGTCTTGTTTGGACCCCGAGCTGTGTGATAGCTGTGATTTTAGAGAAAGAATTTCATCAAATTGAGCATCACATTTTGACTTGAGTTGTTTTTGTTCTTTTGTCACCTTATCAACTTCAACTTCCCGGTTACGTAGTTTTTCACGGAGAATTTCATTTTCTTCTTTCACATGCTGTAGACTCAATTCCAGTTTTTTGTGAAGTGTCTCGCTTCTTACCGTTTCGGACTCCAACTTCGATTCTATTTTTGCAATTTGTACAGCGGTTTCGAATTTCTCACACTTTAATTTTGTGTTTTGCTCTTGAAGTCATTTCACTTGTTCTTTGAGATTCACAACTTCGGATTGATTTACTGTCTTATTTTCACTTTGTTTGCACATTTTTGAAATGTTGTCACCAAGTTGTTGCACTGCTTGAAGTTGTTTTTTTCAAAATGTCAAGCACTTAAGTTATATGATTTTGCTTATTTTTTTTATTTGAAGAATATATGATATATACAAAGTTTATCATTTACATAGACCAAATAAAAAGTTTTGGTACCCAGAAAGTTACCAATTTGTTGTTATAGTTATGATTACACAAGACTGTGTAGCATCGTCTGTTTCACATGAGTTACGAGTTAAGTTTAACAGGTCTTAGGATTTGGTGTCGAAGGTTTTTAAATATTCTTGGAGGATCAATTTTGTGATTGAGGTCAGGGACTATACATGTTTCTGGTAATTAATGACCTTCCGTAAATTCTGTTACCTTAATGATTGTTATCTACATTTTTTGTGTTGTTGATCTATGTATATAGTGGCTTTAATGTAATCTGTTTGACCTTTTAAATCATGTTGCTCTTTTTGTCTAACTATCTATGACATTATCTTGAATAATACTTGAATATTATCACATCCTTAAAAGATCGACATTATGCGGAATGGTTTGGCGTCCTATATCGTATATTTTTATTTTACGAAAGGATAATGTGTAAATGAACATGGGACCATAACACATTGCAATAATTTTAATGAGCTGTAATTAATTCCTCATTAGCAGCACTAAATCCCAAACATAAGAAATCCTATATATTAGACTTGTGTATGTGAGAATCTCAAAACGGGGTGAGATTTTTGAAAACAAAATCCGATTCCCCAAAAAAACTGATGTAAATACATGAATTTGGGGTGCTTATTTTGCAATACAAGCGTGCCGTTCCGACAAGAATGTTCAAATTGTTGGCAGATAAGCAAGTGTAATGAAACTTAACAATGCACACACAAAACAAAAGATCACTAGCTAAGACCTTCAAAGAGGAAATAGGAGTACGATATTAAATGCCACGAAAACACAACCCAAGTTCTGTTATGATACCCAAACATCTTCACGTTAGCGATTGCAGTGAGCGATTGTCTCGGTGTGCCGATTGCCGGTCTACCTTACTTCTACGGCTATCATATGTTGATCTATATTTTTTCACCTTATATACATGATGTACATGTCTGGTACAGTTAAATTATCTTTTGTTGTTGAAAGCTTGATAATTTTCAAAAATATTTTTATTTGTGTTTACACATTTCACGATTCAATGACTAGTTTCTAATTAAAGTTACCAACTAAGACACTTGATATACATGTCTTTAAAGACAGATAGTATTTCATTACAGACATTACTTGTATACAAAGTTCATACATGTCATACAATACATTTGTATTTTTATTTGTAGACTACAGAAAAAAGGAATGCTTGAGGGTCATATATACTACAGTGATATATTAAGTACGTATAAAGTATAATGTACCAAAGCAAAAGTTTAGTTTTTCACCTTGTTTTAAATGCACACCGTGGGAAGGGTGATTTGAAAATAAGCCTTTTTCGTGTGTGTTTGCACATTGTTATCAGGGTTACGTTGTTCTTTTTTTAACAGAGAGAAAGACGAAATTAAATCAGGTTACATTGTGCGTGTTGAATCTTTCATTTATCTTTATTAAATTTTCATAAGTCTGTTTTGTATTAGAGAGATAATAAATTATTAAGGATGGCAGTTTTAACCTAAGTGTTTATATTAAAAGAAAACACCAGGAGGTCATGAAACATGTATCACAATTAAAATTATTCAAAATCACGACGTCTTTCCGTGTCATTTTTGTGGATGTCACGCCCCGCGTAATTAAACGTACCCTGTTTTTAAACGGGTTTTCCCTCGGAAAAATCCGGTTATTAAAATGGTGAAAATGGCGGGCGGCGTCGGATGGGCGGCGGGCGGGCGGCTGCCAAATGGGTACATCATTTGTCCGGAGCAAATCTCCTACAGTATTTGAGACATGAAGTTTTTATTTTGCAGATCAATTGTACATATATCAAAGGTGTACATGGTACTTTGATTTTGATTTTTGATAATTAATGTCAAAAATATCAGTTGTTGAACTTAGTCATTTTTACCTCAAATTTTTAACAATAGGTTATCCCCTTTGTCCGGAGCAAATCTCCTACAGTATTTGAGACTGGAAGTTTTTATTTTGCAGATCAGTTGTACATATATCAAAGGAGTGCATGATACTTTGATTTTGATTTTTGATAATTTATGTAAAAAATATCAGTTGTTGAACTTAGTTATTTTTAGGTCAAATATATACTAATAGGGTGACCCATTTGTCCAGAACAAATCTCCTACAGTTTAATAGACAGGAAGTTTTTATAAATAATGTACATCATATGTACCTGTATCAGAGGTGTTTACAGTACTTTATTTTCCTTTTTGCTTAAAATCCAAGTTGCTGAACTTTCAAATAGGCTACTTTGGTGGAAGGTTTAACATTGAAAATTAATGAAAATTATAAGTACATTTCAAATATTCAGGGTCAACAAATGTGTAAGGTATACTGTCCATGTAAAAGAAAATCCGGTTTCCTGTCACATTGACAGCTTTCCTTTTGTTGGTAACTTGTTTCTATATAACCTCATGCAGAATCTTAACGTTGATAAGGTTTAACAAGCATAAAATCTACATTTTGGCAAAATGCTGAGGAATCGTACCCCGTAGAGTTATCCCAAGGTATTTGAGGTCATAAACAAATTATGAAAACGAGATCATAATTTATAACTAAGCGTTTGTTAGAAGTCTAAGCAGTAGGGATAGATATTTTTGTTTTTCATTTATTATTCTTGATAATGATAGGAATCCGAGAAATAATATTTTTACTGATACAATTTAATCATTATTTTTACGTGCTGCTGTTGAGTTGAGATGAAGGTATCTTTATTATCATCCGGTGTGATTCATGATATTTCGAAGATCACTGACCATGGCATATACAGATAAAAAAATATTTGTAATTCCCTTGAGGGCAATACCACGGTGGGAACGATTTCATACTACCACCAACTCGATTAATATTCCATCTCTCCATATCTAAGTCTCACCTTACTAACAAGGTTAAAGGAGCTATTTTGTTCGGCGTAATAACCTTTATTCGTAAATGCACATTTATGCCCAACTGGGCTGAAGGCATATAAACAAAACATATGACGTAATGGTTATTTGCGAACTTTCTGCAAATCGGTTGTCGGTTGATTGATTGATTGATTAGTTAGAGTTTAACGTCCAATCAGCAATATTTCAGCTATATCAGGACGAGAACAAGTTAATCAATTCAAAACAAATTGTAAAAATAAAGGTGGAAGGGACAACCGGGGCAACGACTTTTGATTNAATAACCTTTATTCGTAAATGCACATTTATGCCCAACTGGGCTGAAGGCATATAAACAAAACATATGACGTAATGGTTATTTGCGAACTTTCTGCAAATCGGTTGTCGGTAGTACCGATTTTTGATGTACATTGGCAAATTTTGGGAGCCCCTTTTCTGGATTTTTTTTTTTTATGTCGCGCAGATTTTTTGTAAAATTTACAAAAGGGAAAGAAAATCGGATTGAATGACCTAGATCTAGACCCTTTTTCTGAAACCTTATTGGAACCCTCCTTTTTCGAAGGTTGGACCCTACGGAGATCAGTTTACTGATTCTACTCAAAGCTTTTCCCTCTGTGTACGTGGAGGTACTCTCTTAGTTCTTAATGCAAGCCCCTTTTTGGTCCTGTAAAATAACAGCTATAGAAAAAGATATTCGTATTAAAGTGTAAAACAGTGTCTAGCATTACAGGAATGTTTATGAAACACCTGTTGGGTCGGTATGTTCGGAAGTACAATGTCCATGGGGGTCTTGGAAACGAAAGCCTCTGGTGAAATATCATGATATTGAATCCGTTTGTTTTAGTTTGTTCGTTGAATATCATTATAATATGCAACTCAATTAAGAAACCACTCGTCTTAACTCGGCCGATTTCGTACCATCATCTACTTTTGATATCAGCCGCCGAGGACGGCCGAATGTTAAGAAACGTGTAAGTAATAAATGTGCAAATTGACCACAAATATGAAGCGATGTGGTAGTGAGATGGACTATGAATTTTTGATTAATTGATCGATTCAGATCATTAGAACAATATTTCATGCAGCATAATTATGCACAAATGTACTTGTATGCTGTGGTTCCGATTAATTTACCATTATTTTGCAGTTATTATTGAGGGGGGGTGTAGGGGTCTGATCCCGGAATTGTTCAAATTCATATTTGTCGACCACACTAGTATCCTCTCAAAAGAGACACACACAACTGATAATATGTACTTTAAGTTACTTGTGTGTTTCTTTTATATATTATTATTATTATTGTTGTTAAATATACATGTATGTGCTCTATTTTATTCATTGTAATATATATGCCCCCTGTGGGCCCTTGATTTGGCAAATAAAATTCTGTATTCTGTATTAATCCCGAACTTAAAAACTGATGAAATCCGATTACTTCCCGAAATCCCGGGCTCAAATTATAAAAAATCCCGAATTGCTGAGCTAATGGCATTGGCGAAAAACGCCATCCCCCAATTATTCAACCAGTTACAAACATTGATTCTCTCCCAATATAGCATGTATACAGTGATTCTCAAAATTGTGACCCACATCATAAAATGACTGTCTTTTGTTAAAAAAATTATAAAAACAACTTTTCTTGTATAAACAAAACATTATTTTGTTTTGTCACATATCTGAAGAAAACAAATTAACCAACAGTAGAATGACACTATCAACAATTTTGGCACAAGCTGGATTTAAACAACTAAATTTTAACTAAAATTCCATGTCGCTAGCAGAATTCAATTTTGGAGGTTAATGTCGTAATTATTGAAACCGGGATTTTGATATTTTACAACTAACTTTTAAGACGGACGCCACTTTGTTTTTCGGTGTATGCAACTAGAAACAGCCCCTTAAAGTAAAAAACTTTGAAAATTTACTATTCAAGCTGTCGCTAATTTTGTATTAACAAGCGTTACCGAGAAAGCAATGCGCAAAAACAAGTTATAACTTGGTGATAATTCAGGAAAAATGGAGAAAAATGTATGTTGAGGACATCTTATGTTCAACTGGAATAGAAATGCTTGCATCGATACTTGACCTTTTTCCATTTGAACTTTCATTTGTCATTTTGAAACTTGTCGCCAATAAGAATTTAACATCCGTGACCAAGGTTTGTCAGTCATGTAACATGTTTAGAGAGTTTGTTTGCAGTATATCTTAAGGAAACATACAGATATATTTGAGAAATGCAAGAATCGGTTACATGTCGGAGTTTCTGTCCAGTCAGCNGTATATTCTCTCTGTTCCCTCACACTTCTGGTTTCCATGCTCTTTGCTGTTTTATAATTCACCAAATAGTAATATTTACTGCTCTGTTGTTGTCGACCACACTAGTATCCTCTCAAAAGAGACACACACAACTGATAATATGTACTTTAAGTTACTTGTGTGTTTTTTTATATATTATTATTATTATTGTTGTTAAATATACATGTATGTGCTCTATTTTAATCATTGTAATATATATGCCCCCTGTGGGCCCTTGATTTGGCAAATAAAATTCTGTATTCTGTATTAATCCCGAACTTAAAAACTGATGCAATCCGATTACTTCCCGAAATCCCGGGCTCAAATTATAAAAAATCCCGAATTGCCGAGCTAATGGCATTGGCGAAAAACGCCATCCCCCAATTATTCAACCAGTTACAAACATTGATTCTCTCCCAATATAGCATGTATAGTGCCTTAATTGTATGAAATAGATCATTTTAAAGATGCAGTGTGATCTCAGGAGCATGTATCTGCTAGATTCAATCTATAATAAAATTATTGTACATTTTATGTCGGAGTGATTGATCTATATGTAAAGTGTTACTGTTGATGTCAATAAAACACGTTTTAACTCCCTAGGTTAACACTAAATAATGTTCAGCAAATCAGATATATCGCGAGAGAATTTCTCCTTTGGGGGGTATCTTGCGTTATAAAACTTTGCTTTATACCTACTGACCCCATGCTACAAACAGATAGCATATTCCTTTTTATTTGCTACTTTTAAATCACATTCCAGGCACGGGGAATGGAAAAATATATTGTAAGGAATGGAGGTTAACGGGATTAAATTTTATCTTGGACGGATCCAGTTTTTAGAATGAGGGCGTAAATCCTAATTTTGGTATAAAAACAGTCGAATTTTTTTTAACTGGCTTGTTATTCCAATCAATATTTCATTTTCACGTACAATTCGTAAAGATGTGTTAAAATAACAAGTATACAGGTAACTATTAATTTATACGGAATTCTAACAAGAATTTTTTTCATTGGCGACGAATGTGGGGTCATACCCCGGGTCATACCCCTACGCTCCCTATAATCCGCTCCTGAAAAAGAAGTTGTGTCTTTGGTTGCGAAAAAGCGACTTCTATAATAATCCAAAACTGTATTTTTCGGACTGCATATAACTTGTCATGGGAAAGATATTCAAACTTCTTAAAGGACATAGTACTATCTTTGTATTGTAATCCTCTTACCATCATAAGTATGTTACTGATACATTAATCTATCTATGTGTAAACAAATTGTGTTACTCGATATCTTTTCATGTTTATTTGGGTGTAGAGGTTATTTATTTGGGCATAAAGGCAAATACGTCGTATCAGTTCCCGTGTTTTTAGCTCCATGTGTTAACATTGTTAAGATGTAAGTACCGAAATTGGAATAACGTTTTTAAATCGCAGGGATTTGCAGTCACAGAAAGGCCCTACCCATCCCGTCGCCTTTTCTTTGTCTGCAATTCAAGGGGACAACATTTTTTCTCTTAGCTTGGAAAAGCCTTTACTCATAAGTTGTGAAAGTAATTTCCAAGTTGGTCGTTTGTTTTGAATACAATTGTTCTTGCTTTATTTATGTTATAGCATACTTGTGTATAAAGTTTGCGCGGCCCTCACAATAATTTTTCTGCAAATCACCTCGGTTATGTTTGAGAATACCCGGGTAATTCGAATTATCATTGCCGCGTTTTTTGTAGGACTGGGTACTCTGTATAACAAAACAGTTGAACAGGCTACGAAAGTGAAGTGCAAAGGTTGAGCGTAACAATTCTCTTAAATTTTAACTACATTACATCATTACACATCGATTGATTGGTGTTTAACGCACGGATCATCCTTATGTTCTGTTAAAAATCTATTTCGATTTGAAGCAGAGAAAAAAATTAGATATTTGTGAGACTAAAATTTCAAATATACAGAACAAATAACATGGGCTTAAAGGCTTCCATGGCTTACACGAGAGAATTTACATTTCCATTCACAAGACCTTTATACTTTATCTTTATTCAAATAAATGCACAATTATTCCCCGAAGGGCTGAAGGCATATATACAATACATAATACGAACGATGATACAACAATAACATACATAAAAAAAGCAACAACAAAATATTATGCAGTGCTTGAGTCCACTCCCCTCAGTGACCACGACTTTTTTATGAATGGAACGGTATACTGCATAATTTTGGTGCATGTCAGACATAGAATTAATTTGTTTAATTTATCATAAGAATCAAAATTTTGATATATATTTAAAACATTTTCTAAAAATTCCTTCCGTGGATTAATATTTTGTTTACAATAAAAAAGAAATGTATTTCATAATCAACA
This sequence comes from Modiolus philippinarum, assembly GCA_002080025.1. NCBI lineage: Eukaryota > Metazoa > Mollusca > Bivalvia > Mytilida > Modiolidae > Modiolus > Modiolus philippinarum. Next base: position 143,159 of record MJUU01045053.1, read on the forward strand.
GTGCTCATATCACAATGTTGACAAATTCTATTTTCCCTTTTAACTTTTTTTATAACGCCCTTTCTCTATTTCTAAATCATGATCAGATAATCTCATTTTCGTTAAAAGTTTTCTATGTTCAAAATTATTTATTTCCAGCAAATAGTTTTCAATATCATAACTTTGTGTATTTTTAATTTTCTTATAAATATGTATTTTATCATTTTCTGTTAAACTATTTAATTTTTCATAAAATATTTTTTCATAAGTTCCCAATATTAATGGTTTAAATCTTTTATTTAAATTTTGTTTTTCTTTATCAAAATCAATATTTTGAATTTCAGCCAGATCTATGTTATTTTCATTACTAATGTTTTTTACGAAAGTAAACTTCAAATTATATGTTTTTGATATATAGATATTTGATAAAGTGGTCCTCCAAATAAAAACATGAAAAGGGAACTAATGAGCTATGGTCCCGCAGCTATTAACAGCCCAGCAATGAAATACTGGACGACTGTGTCCAGAAAAAGTGTCGATGGGGGATAACTCTGACAAATAGTTCTGAACAAAAAAAAAATGAAAAAAAAAATGAGCCACTCAGAAAGCTGCTTAGAAAAAACATTGTACTACTAGTATTAAGAAATGTCATGATCATTTAGAATTACTGAGTCAACTTGCAAAATCTTAATGAATGGTATGACGATAAATCAATTTTGATGGCAGATGTTGAAACGTATTATGTATCCTAGGTAAAATCGATTTTAAAGTATACCTTTTCTCCATCAAGAACAATTATTTTTGCTATGTATAATGTATTAGGTATATACGTGTAAACGCAACAAATCCATATCGCATTTTTAAATATTGAAAGTGTCATTCTTGTGCCTCGGGATAGTTTGCTTGAGGAGGTTAGGCGTAGAAGACATTAAGCATCTATCGGAATTTGAAAATGTCAACGTATTCACAATGGAAAGGGAGATCAAGATCAAAAAAATGAATTAAACGAATGAGGAGTCAAAAACAGTCATCATTAATTGTTCAGGTGACAATCAACCGATTTTCAAAAATGGAGTTTTAATATGCAAAGTCGTCAGAATAACATTTCGTTTTGTATGGATATTTACGGGAAATATTGAAAGTAAAGTGATAAATTGTAATAAAAGAATAGTTGATGTAATGCGTTTTCCCAAGAAAAAATGTAATGCATTGTCACTTCCAATACAAAAATATATCATATACATGTGTCTGAGTCATTGATGTTAATTACATGCATATAAATAGTAACAACGGAGGTCTGTACAGTTTTCGAATTTCGCAACCACTGCAGATTTTGGAAGTCTTTGGATCTATTCACTTTTTCGTTTCGAAACTGTATTTGTGAGCATCGTTTAATCGAGGATATGTCGTACCTATTGATATTTTATAATGTTCTTAATTATGAAACAATAGGAGAAACATTATGATATAATCGGAAATCTGTAGAATATAATCATGTGTCGATGCGATCAATATTTAAAACTAAATACAAGAATTTTTAAATTATGTGAAAATTTGTGAAACCTATTCTACAATCTGGATTATATTGACCGGGGGCAGCTACAACAGACAATTTTATGGCCTGTTTATTAGGGTGGGTAATGTGATTATAGCATTGATAAATAACAAGTGAGGGTGACAATTATCAAAGGTAAACAAATTACAGTTATTGTGTACCTGAATACGTAATGTCATCAAAGCCATTACAGGTAAATAGCTTAATTTACATGGGAGATTTAAATACCGAAATAGTTGACATGCGACACGCCCATTGATCCGTGATAATTTCAATCACATGACATAGATTTGGCTGTTTTGTTGGACTATCGATTCAGGAATTTCACTTTGAGCTAAATTTGTCATTCATTACTTGATAGTGTGGGATTTACCTGTTGTGTATTTTGTTTACCTGTAAAAAACGTTAAAATGGCGACACAGATAGGATAACCCTGACAGATTTCTGAATTATGCTCACAAATACAGGGAATATTATGTGAATGGATATTTTTCGATAAGGATTATGTGACTAATTTCTTTAAAAGGTAAATGAAATAGATCTTCTGTATTGTTGTAACAATATACCAGTAGCACAATTAATGGAGGGTTCGGGATCACTGCCTGATGGAGCTTTCGAACGTTTCGTTACGTCAGCGTTAGCTGCAATAATTACTATTGTGTTCTCATGGCGACTCCTTGCAGAAGGTCAAGAACAACTAGAAGGTGCTAATCGCCCAAGACTCCCGAGATTTCACGAGTTAGATCATGAAAAGAAAAGGGAAAATGATGAACAACCCCCTGTAGACATTCCAATTGACGAAAACATTCAAAGAACCGAGAGTGAAACTCAAGCATCAGTACCAAAATACGCCACACTTGAATCAAATTCAGAAACAAAGCAAGATGAAGTTGACAGTTCTCCTTCTTGGGGAGACTATAGCTGGGAGGAAGATATGTACGATACTGTTCACACACGTCGTCATGTGCAGGATTTTGCAGTAAAAAGATCTCCAGAGTGTTCTGATGGTCAGGAAATGGAGTCTGATATTCAGTTAAGTCCGATTCCAGCATCACACGAAATGCTTGAAAAACTGTACATGAATCAGGAGTACCGTAGTATAGTGGACGATGGAGAACAAAGTGACAGTAGTGATTCGGATGACGACGAATCTGTAGAAGGAGTTTATGAAACTGAAATTGTTGAACAAGACATGGATATGTATTATGCAAGTGGATTAGAACCTATTATTGAGGAAGATTCGGACGATATGGACAGTTCTGGAGGTGAAAATGAGGAACATTCTGACTTCAAAAATCAGGATGTAGGAGAACATGAAAATAGTACTTATCAAATGACAAGTGACAATGAGCCTGGGGCGACAAGACAAGATCTTGTCGTACATGAAAAAGTCAAACATCAAACTGATATGAACGCTTCATTAAACGATTCAGACGACACTTCTAGCCTACCAGACTTAGCGGACGATAATAAGTCATTATTAGATAATTTTATTGAAGAGTGTTTTGATAAATGTAATGACGATTCTGACAGTAGTTCTGAAAAATCAGACAGTTTACCACCCTCACCAATTATCAGAACTCGGGCAATTGATGATGATAATGAAAATTTATCGGACGAATCGTGTAGCAGTGAATCCGTTGTTACAGTTCTTAGTGTTAAATCTGACTACAGTGACACGCCCGAAATTCAGATTGTGGAGGACTCGAATAGGCCATTGTCTTTCATTTTCAACGACAACGAATCAAACACACCCGACAATCTTAAAGAAAGAGATATTTTAGCTTTTATACACGGCAGTCAGGAAAGAATTGATTTAAATAAAACTCCAGACAACGATATTGATGATGAAATTGTAATTGATGATATTATAAACCCATTGAATGAAAATCAATTAGACTATGAGGAATTCATTAAGGATATCCAAGCTGCAAGTGAAATAAATACTGATGCTGAAAATTCACAAAATAAAGAAAAATCAAACAACATAAGTGAAAAACAAAATGGAGAAAATGACACTTTAATTGACCAAAAAGGTGTTGAAAATGAATTGTTTATACTAGAGAGTACCGATTGTTTGAATGTTAATGCTCCAACAGAACATTCTAATCAGAAAATCAATAACATAAGCTTTAACGAACTTTCGAAAGTTTCGGAAAATATTGATAACCGATTCGATGATGATGTTGGACCGAGAGAATACAACCCGTATGATGATGATTTTGCTGAGTTTGGATATTGTGATTCTGATGATGACTCTTTTTACCTAGTTGTCGGCGAGTCAAATCATATACCAAATTTCTCAACATTTAATAGTGCCGATTCTGGACACTTGCGCAATTTCGATACCTTTGATAATTTAAATGCTGTCGGACTTTCACCTGCTCATGACAGTTCGTGCGAGTCTGGTATGTCGGACGACGGGAGATTTATATTTTCCAGGACAGAAAATATCAGTACTGAATATAGGTCAAGATTTTACGTCAAAGATAGGGAGGCAGTTGTATCAAGTAACAATACAGAAATATGCAAGACTGAAAATGTGATAAAACCGGAAATAGACTTACAAGTAGAAAACAAAAACTCATACAATGAAAGTAAATTAAAAAATGTTGAATCAAGTGACCCTGTTATATCAGATCTAGAAAATATAGAACTTTTCATTGATGAAAGTAAGATTAGTGAAAATTTTAGTCCACCAAGTAAGGTAATTGATTCAGAAAATCAAGGCATTGAACAATCCGATAAATTTACCAATATCGATAAAGCTATAAATTATTCACCTCAGAACGAACAACAAAACAATGCAATTAAGGATGTAAGTATTTCTGAAACAACGCCATTAATTGTTGAAAAGACCGATATTAACGACAATAATGCGGATGATGAGTTACTTCATTCAACCAAAGATGAAAAGGTATCAATTACAACAGATAACAGCGAGAAACTTATGAATTATGTAAAATGCAACAATTTACAGACAAATACTCCACTGCAGAATTCTGATGAGTCGGCAAAATCAAATATTGAAACTAGTCAGCCGAATGTGTTAGAAAATGGGCAACTTGAAACTTCATTAAAACCATGCATTGAAATTTTATCGAGAGCTCACGATTCTGGTATAGACTTAGACGCCGAGTCAAGTAAATTAGACTCAAGTGATGACTCGGCTCCGTCTCCTGTTCACAAATACGAACTTCTTGATATATTGCACGCTGTCAAAGGACAAATAGACAGGACATCGGTTGTAAAACCATCGTTACTTAACAGCAACACAAAAACAAAGGTCCAACAACAAAAACAAAAACAACGTAGTAAGTCGTACGTTTCTGTGCTTCAGCAACCAATGACACCCGACACAACCCGTAGTGTGGCCGTCGTTCTTCCAGACAAACCTCTTCCAATGTCACGCCAACAAATCATTGCATCTAGAAAACGATTTCTTAGTGAACAAAACCTTTTATCTGACGGCATGCAGGACAAGTTTCAGCAACATAAAACCTCATTTGAGCAAACTACTCGACGTAAACCACGCTACGTTCGGCGAGGCAACAGCCTTCCGAAATCAAGAAATTACAAAAGTTATGAGAAAATTGATTCCAATTCACTAAATTCTTCAAGAAGTTCCGTTGAAAAACCTGAAATTTGTACTTTGCATGACAATTGCATATTTTCGCCAAACAAACATCAAGAAATTTTAGACCGAACTTTATCTATTGAAAATTTAGAATCGACACTAATGCGATATGGGTCTGTTGCTTCACTAGTTGAAACTGATATTGATTCAGGGGAAACAACTGAATACCAAATATTTACTGATTTTGACAATGATTTTCAATTTCAGTTGCCTCTGGAAAGAACAGCAAGTATGAGTGAATTAGCAAGTAGAAAAAAGAACAAAACAGAGACAAAAGGACGATTTAGTGATCGTAATGTTCCAAAATCAAAAAGTCTATGTACTCTGGAAACTAATATTGATGACATTGACGAGGCCCCTCGTCCAGGAACGTTAGGGCGCGTGCCCTCAGTTCACGAATTGCGTGTAACTAAAAGTTTGCAAAAGTTGAATGTTCCCGATTGGTATAAAAAGTCAAGCGTCTCAAGAAGTGGTAGTACGTGGAGTCTCTACAGCTCCCCTCGCAAAGATTCAATTTCATCATATAATTACTCGCCAAGTATAACATCATCGCCATGCCCTTCAGTAAGTGTTGCCTCAAATTCTGTCGTTATAAGAACTCGCATTACTCCGTCAAGTGCAAGACTTTTTAGGTCACCTAAGCTACAAACTACCCCCGAAAAATCGCCAACGCCAATTAGTGTTCAATTACCGAGTGAAAAATTAAGACAAAAAGAGAAACCTAAAGAACTTATGCCCATCCCGATTGTGCCTTTTACAAAACTCAGACTTATGTTCGAAGAAAATTCTCGTAAATTGAAGCCAATTTCATTATCTTCTCAACCTCCGTCGTCGTCACCCGTAGCTACTCCGACAACTCCTGTATCACCGACAGAACAAATTGCACACATACAACCAAAATTAGAAGAAAAACCAACAACAAAACCAGTGGTACCAGCAAAACCAATTCTTAAGAAAACTACTGCAAGTGTGTCTGAAAATAAAAATGTTGGCCGAGTAGAATCTCAGCAAGTCACACCACTAAGTGTTCAGCCAATGTCGACGTCGCCTCGCAGTGGACGACGCGTTGAAACAACCTTCAACGGATCAGTGGGCCAAACGGAGGTACGTAAAGCAAAAGAAACAACATTCGATGGAGAAAAACCAGTCCAAGTTGTTAAACCAGAGAAACAAGAGCAAAAAATTAGCCCTCAAATATCAAAAACAACAGAAAATCAAAACGAGCATAATTCAAAATCTGCAAGGTATAGTAGTCTATCGAAGAGCCTAAAATCTGCATTTCGTCGACCCCAGAAATCTGCGACAGTAGAACAGGGTGGAAGTAAAATTGGTAAGAAATTTTATTCATATTTTTGAAAGTCGTTAACCACCATATAACAATTAACACAAATTAACAGCTAACGACTAACACAATACCAATCACTAACATCCACATAACCTTGCATCAGTGAAGTTCTTGTATTGTAGAACTTTATGTTGTTACATAAATTTTGCTCTGAACTTAATGTTAAAAAACCTATCATATTGACAGTATAAACTTTCTTTATTCAAATACTTATAACCCATTTGGGTTGTAGTACATCACAAAACAGTTATTTGTCTCCTCTCCTCAGTTCTATTGACTGTTGTAAAAAAGAAACGACTATAACTAACTATTGTTCCCTGATCATGATAATGTTTCAGATTGATTATTAGCACAGAATGATGGATAGGCTTTGACCTATGTTTACACTTGAACACAGAATGATGGATAGGCTTTGACCTATGTTTACACTTGAACACAGAATGATGGATAGGTCAAGATAGGCTTTGACCTATGTTTACACTTGAACACAGAATGATGGATAGGCTTTGACCTATGTTTACACTTGAACACAGAATGATGGATAGGCTTTGACCTATAGGAAAAATGAAAGGATATGGAGTGAATGTACATGTGACAAAAACGCACACGATACATAGAAAACTCCAGTTTATCAAGGACAGGGCTTTTATTCCTGTCTTCATCTTGACGTCGCCTGAGGGTCTTCAACTAGAGGTGAACAATATTCACCCCCTCAAGCGAGATCAAGAAGGCCCCTAGCGTGCACTTAAGCGGTATTCTTGACAAAAATGATATCAAGGTCACTCCCTTACTCCCCACCCGCCATGGAGTGCCAACTTGGGCGATGCTCATGGTTATCCAGCTGAAAGCACCAGGGTTACAAGAAGAGAATAAAAATGTTGAGCAACATCGATCGCAGCTAAAATATGTCTGTTTACACTTGAACACAGAATGATGGATAGGCTTTGACCTATGTTTACACTTGAACACAGAATGATGGATAGGCTTTGACCAATGTTTACACTTGAAGGGCTACTTTTTGTTATACCTTAATGTTATGGCATTGCATTTCATTGCGGAAAATTTCAGAAATTGAATAGCCTTTCAATGGAATGCAC